>JAQJVL010006823.1:0-27046 GCA_035578905.1 Stictocephala bisonia | reverse complement strand
TTACGAAAACTTATCACAACATGTACTTTATTAGAATCGGATAGCTTTGTTGAAACCATCGTGTGAAGCTTTTAAGAGATTCTATAGTTACAGTTCTTTGATTTTTTTCAATAAACTTCCTTACTAAATTAGTACTGCTAATAGCAAATTTTTCTAAACGTTTAAAAGAATGGTTATTTACTTTCAATTACGATGAACTTGAAACTTTTTTGTTTTAAATCAATCTGTTTTTCCTTGACTTTCCTTCTTGTAAAATTTTTATTTTATTTGTGTTTGTATTGTGTCTTTTGATTTTTTGGTAAATTGGGCCTAAGGTTGGTACTTAGAGATAAGAAATCACTAATGAGTATGTAAAATAATGATTAAAAATACTTCTTGATTTTAATACAAAGTTTTGCTGTTAAAAAGTTTTTATTTTTATTTTCTGCAACTGATGTACTTGAATTTGTTATATTTTGAGAAGGTAACCTCAAAACAGCTTCATGCTCAGAGGTACCTAGCCATATATCACACAAATAAATTAAATAGATTAATTTGTTTAATGTTACTTTCAAATTAAGCTAAAATAGTGTTTTTAAAATATCTTAAATTGTGTTTTTGTTTTTTATAAAGCTTAATACTGTATTTGGTTATTTGTTTATTCAAACTGGTTTTTATGTAAATTACATTAATATGTATTGTGATTTATGGTAATCAATTTTCTTTCTACTTTACAGTCGGCGGCATTTTTAATCAGAGGAGGAATATTTAACTGATATAAGCGACCTTAAATACAATCAAATGGGTCCGTAATGGCGGCTGTGGCTTGCCAAAAGATAGTACAGCGGTGGGATTCCAAAACAGTACTTAATTTAAATACACGCCTCTTAAAGTAAGAAAATTTGCAAAAGTTTTGAAGAAGTTTGCCATTAAATCCTCTAATATGTCTGACACTCCCCAGTACTTAAAATTACTATTTGAATGTACAACAATGTTAAAAATCAGTAAACTGAACAAGGTTTACTGTTCTCACTTTGTATTCCCTTAATCTCAGACAGTAGTTTTTTGATGAAATCACATGGCTCATATTTAACAAATTTGTTTCTTTACTTTTTTGCTGAAAGTAAAATATAGAAAATTAGTTACTTGTCCCAGTAAACAATGTTGAGGCTACCAAATCATTGTTGACATATAGCATTATATTGTTTTTTTAGCAGAAGATAAAATGTTTAAAATGACCTGAAGCAGATATTTTTTACTAAATTCACAACATTTTACTTGCACAAAATGCATCATATTTGTAATAAAAAGCATGAATGAATATATGAATATACCTGAAATCTTTTGTAGTTACCCGAGTAGAAGTGGAAGTGACAACAATGTCCTCTTTGACAACGCAAACTGCCGGCTTTACAACAATGTAAACAATTTGTTATTGTCAGCTGTTTGGATTGATCCTGTTCACTCAAGGCCGGTCCCACACTCAAGTAAACTTGAACAGATTTATTTATAAAATATTTGTATACATCTTTACTGGCTTTTATATATTTTTAGCGCTACAATTACCGAAAAACTGTGTGTATTTTAAGTAGTCAATAATTTTGCTATCCAGTATATATATCATATAGCTTTGAAAGAAAGCTACCAAATTAAAAGGAGGAGGAATACAAAATTAGTTTAGTAAAATCTAATTAAAATAAAATCTAGAATTCAAAGTACTCTTGTATTCATGTAAATATTTATTGATCTCCCGTTCTTCCACAGAGCTAAATCCAGGTTACATAATCATTCAACGCCTGATTCACTGGTTGAATGAAAACCAGCTAATCCCCTCTGAACGCAATTATTACTCATTAACTCTGTGATCTTAGAACCTAGAAGTAAATTTTCACAACATTACAGAAATAGCCACAACTACAAAAATCCTAAACACCACCTACAGATGCACAAAAAGCACTACAGCCATTTTATAAAAATTCTATACACAAGGAATACAAACAACAAACCAGACAGAAAAAGAACTTATAATACAGCGCTACAATGGACTAGAAAACCTAAACCTTATTCTCAACCAAACAACAAATGCCTGCTTTCAAGCAAGCAGAGAAAAGAGAACTTAACAAGCTAGGCTTTAGGGCATCTATGATTCATGAATTCCAAGAACGGCAAGCCGAAAACATAGCTGTCATAAGAACATCTACTACACAGAAAGATATTTATGAATCACAACACCATTGCATTGTTGCCATCTCAAGACACACCAACTCATTCCTCTACGTAACACCAAACACTAAAGATAGACTAAGCCAATGGATACAGCAAGTAAACTTGCTTAGCACACAGGAACTTTCCAAATGCTGCATTAAGACGGAGGAAATCACACAGAAGTTCAAAACTACACAAAAAGCGAAATCAGGAACAAACAACAACCAAAGAATTACACAACCACCCCAAAGCACTCCCATTTCCCACCATAATTTTTTAGAAACCCATCCCCAACCCAGAGAGAGGGGGTCAAGATGAAGACCCAGACCTGATTATAATAACAGAGCACGGCCTCCTGTAACAAAACTTACAGATCACATGGGTGGAAGGCTATTCACTTATTGGAGGTTTTTCAAGGAAATCTCACTTCAAGGGAGGAATAGTAGGTTATGTGAAGTGGCTAGGAAAACATGTGTCACTGGTATTCACAAGCTAAGAGGAAGCAGAACTGACCTGTGAAACTGCTCTTTTTGAACTGAAATTATACAGGCAGCCTCTGCTCGTGCTGGGAGTTTACAGACCACCAAGTGGAAACCTAGTCCAAGCCATCGACATACTCACCAAACAACTGGAAAGAGTGCTTACCACAAGCAAGTAGTGATAATGGGGGGACATCAACGAAGACAACCTAGTTGATGACAATAAAAATGCAAAAATTGAAGAACTCCTGACCCCCTTCAATATCACAAAACTTAACCTACCGCCCACACGAATCACCAGTAACTCATCAACATCAATAGACTGGATATGTACAAACATCGATCATCAACAAATAGGAACCACATTTATACCAACAAGGCTATCGGACCATACAGCTCAAATTGCAAAAATAATCATCAACAACATCAAAGAAAAAAAACGAATCTTCAACAAAACATCAATAGACCATTTTAAAACAAAATTACAGGAACAAAACTGGGAAAAAGTAAACCTAACTCATGATGTCAATGAAGCCTACAACCACTTCAGCAACATCATTCAGGCATTATTAAACCAAACATGCCGTCTAAAGACGTCAAGAGCTAAACATCATACATGAACTCAGTGCTGGGATCAAGAGTCCACTAGGTTTAAAAACGAATATACAAAAAAGCCCTTGAAAAGCAGCAAACAACAGAGCTACCGGAAGATAAAGACAGAACAGCCATAAAGAAAAAGGAGTATGACAAACATCTAAAAAGCCCTCCGGAAAGAAAACTCTACAGTCCACAACAACAGGGCTGAAAACAAGTCTAAAGCACTGTGGCAAGCAAAGGGAAGTATATCAAATACTGAAAACTAAATCCACCTACAAATTAACAACAAAACAATAGACGACCCAACATGAGTGTCAAACTGTTTTAATGATTTGTTCTCAACAATAGCTGACAAAACACTCCTAAAAACAATAACAATAGAACCAATACCATACCAATAACACACCACACTCTCTAGTTTAGACCGGTTACACAAGAAGTGCAAAAAAAAAAAAAAAAAAAAAACCCCATTGACTCACTAAAAACGAAAAACTAATCTGGAATTGATGAGATATCAGCCAAAATCATCATAAACTGCAAAAATGAAATAGCAATACCACTGACAGATCTAACAAACAAATCACTCTCGCAAGGGACGTTCCCAGACAAACTGAAAATAGCCAAAGTCTATATCCAAAGTACAAAATTAGACCAACTAAAAGAAATAGCTATAGACCAATCTCCCTAATATCAGATTTTTTTAAACTAATTGAAAAGATGGTACTCACCCAGCTCCTACAACACCTTCAAGAACACAACCTCCTCAATAGTCAACAGCATGGGTTCCTGAAAGGCAGATCAACAGCCACAGCCTTAATACAACTAGCTGAATATGTACTAGACTAACTAGAAGAAGGCGGCACATCCACAAGCCTTTTCCTGGATTTCAGTAAGGCTTTTGATTGCCTAAACCACGAACTCCTCCTATCTAAACTAGAAAATTTAGGTGTGAGAGGAAGAGCAGCAGAGTAGTTCAAAAGTTACCTTAGTAATAGGAAACAGCTTGTGGAGATATCATGCTGTTTCCTATTACTAAGGTATATCAACACAAAATACAAGGCCCAATCCAAAGCTGTAGCCATACAAAGAGGCATGCCGCAGGAATCAGTACTTGTTCCAGTCCTGTTCCTCCTTCTCACAAATGGCCTACCCGACTAGATACCATCATGTACGCAGATGACACAGTTTTCATGTTTGCCGACAGAACAATGGAAAGGCTGGAAGAGAAAGCAAATATGCAACTCCAGAGAAGGAAGGAATATTGCTCCTTCAATGACCTTGTCTTAAATGAAGCCAAAACAGTACAGATGACCTTCACCACCAAACGTAACAACACAGACATTTCAATACCGGGACTACAAACACAAAGCACTACAAAATACTTAGGCATCATTATTGACTCCAAGCTATCTTGGAAACCCCATATCAACCAAATCTGCAAGAAATTAAGCTAAAGTTTCTACGTCATACACAGAATCAACCAAGTATGCAATCCAGAGGTGGCCATGGTTGCTTACTTTGCACTATTTGAGTCCCACCTCAGATACGGCATTGCAACGTGGGGAGGAACATAAAAAGCCAAACTAGAAGAGTACTTGTTAAGCAGAAGAGAGCAATTAGATGCCTGGCCAATCTAAACTACAGGGACAGCTGCCGAGAATCTTTCAAGAACCTAAAATTCCTCACAACAACTTCACTCTACATAAGAGAAGTCATCACCCACACCACCACAACAACACAGCCACGATACAGAAATATACACCACTACAACAACAGAAATGCCACCAATTTTACCCTTCCACAACATCATCTGAGCCTGTTTGAACGGAAGCCATCCTAGCTAGAAAGGTGCTCTGTACTTCAACAATTTATCAGAGCACTTCAAGAGAGAACAGCCCAGACACTTCAAGGAGTGCCTGACATCATAACTTCTGGACCGGCCGTTCTACTTGGAGGATGAGTTTCTGAACAATCAGCTCCAACAACTGTAAATAATCAGCTCAAATAACCTAACTGTAAATAACACATTGAAAGAATTCTACTGATGGAAGACTGAAGACAACCAGATAAAGACTTAGATTTAAAAATTTATCATTTTGTAGCTATTGACGCCATTACTAAACTTGAAGTTTATGTAAATAAAGATGTTTTTGACTTTGATCCATAGTTTGAATTTCGACTCCGCAGTCACATGACTAATTTTTTGCCATTCCCTGCTTATATTTTCACTACTTCCATTTTCCAAACCACAATGAAAACGACTCAAAATAGTTAAAGTTAAATATCGTCTTATTTTACCAGGCGAAGTTAGGGCTAAGGAGCCCTCTCTAACACTTAACTTGGAGACCAACGGCTTAACGTGACTTCCGAACCACGGGTGCGGCAGGGCAAAATCTATTAGTGATCACATCGGGAATCGAACCTGGACCATTACAAAAATAGTCCATTCCTTACAAGGAAGGTTCATTCCACTGATGATGGTCAAAGTGTCTGATTCCAGAAACTTGTTTCAACCATCAAATATTTAATGTTCAGTTGGTTTTTGGAGAACATTCGTTTGAGATTAACTGGGAAGCTTGTCGTAGAGGTAGTTTTTTAGTTTTAAGTTACTCTGAACATTGTGGGATATCTTGCAAACTGGGGAGATTCGGAGTTGATAATCTTTCTGAACTCTCTGAGAAGTGCCTCTTTGCGTTTTACATTTGGAGGGGCTATGTTGCACACCACTAGAAGGGGTAGAGGGGTTGCCACAGGTTATATACAATCATATATGTAAAACCTTACTTTTAACCACTGGGAAGCATCACAAAGTAACATAGTAGAAATGTGACTGACCTAGAGCAGAAAGCAGGCCCAGCATCAGCTCCTCTTCTGCATTCTCATACAGAGACACCTGTAGGATCCCCTTCCTCATAGTGTCGGACACCTTATAACCTGAACATACAATCGCTTATGACATTTCTGTTGAACATAAATTATTAATCAATTAGATGAGAAATATAACAAAAGTATCTAATAATTGGTTTTTTAGATACCGATTTATGAGTGAATGGAAGCTTTGGTCCAGAATCCAGCCTAACAATTTAAACAGCAGTTAGTATCCAACTCGTGGTCGATGGCCTGCGAACAACGCATGCCCGATAGATTTTTTTCCCCCACCATGCACTGTAATATGTTCTTAGTACAGTCACTGCTAGAAGTATAGATTTTTTCCCCCACCATGCACTGTAATATGTTCTTAGTACAGTCACTGCTAGAAGTATGGGTCTGTCATAACAACAATGATCCCACTTGCCACGTGTTTACATTGGATCTTCTATTATACTGTTTAATCAATTGAGTTATTCTTAATGGTTTAAATGATAGAACAATTCATTTATGGTTTCATCAACAAAATTAAATTTGCTCTAACCATAGTTTAAATATTTTACCATAATTGATTATGTTTTGTACGGAAATGTACCTTACAGCTCACTGCCGCTGGAGGGGAACTGTGGTGAGAGGAGTAAACATTCTCTCCCCTATTCACGCCATTTAGTTTGAGTTTGTGAATAGCTTTGATAACATTAAATATTGCTTAAATATTGACATTAAATGACGATAGAATATAAACGAAAATATCAAATTTCATAATCATAATACAGAAATGTTATAAGAAACACATATCACAGAATTAGTCAAGTAAAGCTCACTAAGAGGAAATTTTATAAAATACTACCTTGATTAATGTAAAAAATTACAAGAAATTCAAATTTGATAGAACGTTGAGATTATTCTCCGTCATCCACTCTAATGGAACTGTATGTCAATGATTGCTTCAAGAAAATGAAGACAATTATATGACATCAACTCAGTTCGCTGTAGTGTAATGGTGAGTAAGAAAACTCTCACCTATTTACACCTGATGAGACGAAACAACGTCGAAACAGCACACACACACCTGATGATGTTTCGTCTCATCAGGTGTAAATAGGTGAGAGTTTTCTTACTCACCATTACACTACAGCGAACTGAGTTGATGTCATATAATTGTCTTCATTTTCTTGAAGCAATCATTGACATACAGTTCCATTAGAGTAGATGACGGAGAATAATCTCAACGTTCTATAAACTTACTCCACTACTAAGATCTTCGGACTAACAACTAGTCCATCTCGATTCAAATTTGATGTCAAACAATACTTATGAAAGAAGGTAATACATTCCAAAGAAGAATATTTTACTGGCATTTATACAATTTAAAATATTTATATGCATATTTTAGGTTCTACATATTTTTATACATAAAAAAAGACAACTTAAAATACTTTTATATGCTGTTACCAATTTTATAAATAAATAAGTTAGAAAAACCAAATATACAAAATGTTGTTTATGAAAAATTTTATTTCAAGCAAATTTTTGGATGGCAAATCTTTTGCTTTGGTGCCATGTAAATAATTTTAGCAATACTCAAATCCAACTACTTAGATACAACCTAATTTGCTGTACTCAAAACAACCCATTGCTAAAAGTAGAAAAACCGGAATATATCACCAAAGCCTGTTTATTAATTTGAAATTTAAAAACTGTATACAACCAAATAAGTTGTGATGGAGAGAACAGTGGATGTGGGTCATGATTGGAACAGAGGTATCAGAGACCAATAATCAATGGAGGACTGAGTCAGCATTCCCCTGTAGCCTCACAGTCACGTGTTCCTCAGCTTACATCAGTTGAACCTGGATTGTACATCACTAGAAAAATGATTTTTCTACATAAACAGTTTAGATATTAGACAAGACATCCATAGTCACAATACCCGTTACAACAATATGATTGACATTCCAAAGCATAGGCTTTCTAAAACTTCAAATTCTTACAAAGTCAATGGAATTAAATTTTTCAATAAACTTCCTCAGTCAGCTCGGACCATTCCTTATGCTCAATTTAAAAATAGTTTGTATAAATGGCTAATTGATAATCCTTTTCATTGTATTCAAGAATTTTTAGAACATGACCCTAGCCTAATAATATTATAATAACGAACTACTATTATTTCAGACAAGCTTGTTTCCCAGTTAATAGTGTTACATAAATCTAAAGTATTCTAAAATTACAACATGTTGCTTATAAATTGTATATATAACTGATATGTATGTGTTGACAATTCCTATTTCAATGTACATATTGATCAATGGAAATAAACTATTTGATTTGATTTGATTTGATTAAAACCTTTGTTTATCAATTCCACAGCAATATCTTAGACTTAATTATTAACAGGTTTAAAAAAAAAAAAAATAATGAAGGTAACACAACTGCCAGACTTTCACGTTTGTCAGAGCCAATTTTTAAATGTTAGTTTTATTAATTGGTGCCAAATTATAACATTCTAAGTATAATACTTTTTTGTGCTTGCAAAATAGTTTTCTGTTACGTTCATTTTAATTTTGAGCTGATAATGAGATCTATTCTCTTTTAGGGCTATAAGCTAATTTTCAGCCAAAAATAACCAAAATATTTTATTATTACAGTAAGAACAATGTATAACAGTAATAAAAATAATTTTTTTTTTATGTTTGTACATCTTTAAAATTTTGCTTATTTTGTAGAGGCAAAGCAAATTTTGCAGATTTTCATATCTTTTAAAAACAATGTCTACTGCCATCTTGTGATTACTATAGTTACAAATTGTACAGATACACTTGAATTCACCAACAGACTAAATAAAGCAGCCACATTTTCCCACCAAGTCAGAAGTTTGTTACGGAATGGGAAAGTACCCAGAATAGATCAGAAATGTTCAATTCTTACTTTATGCTTATTTTAACTTACAGCCTAGAAACTTGCACCATAAATAAAAATAATGTAGTAGAATCCAGACATCTGAAATTTTTAAGGACATCTTTGCAGAAGACCGGATGAGACAAAATCAGAAATACAGACGTAAGAGAGCAGTTTGGGTGTAATAGGACAGTTGGAGAAAATATCAGAATAGCAAGGTTAGGATGGTTTGGACATGTAAGAGGAATGGAGGAAGGAAGAGTGGCAAAAATGTGGTTGGAAAGAGATGTTGATGGCAAGAGAAGAGTTGGGAGACCACGAAAGAAATGGATGGACATCATAAAGGAAGACATAATACTCAAAGGACAGCAGTTATAACAAATTGATGACGACAAAATATACATGGACAGGAGAAGATAGAAGAGGCTTGTCAGCACACCTGGGAGACTGGAGCTGCTAAACCGATGATGATGATGATCTACTGCATATTTTTCAAATTAATTATTAAAATTGAAATGGATTAAGCATAGTTACCAAAATTTTCCTGGAACATGTATATTACAATGAATTAATTGATTAAAGATTAGCTGAGCACTCTTTTATACATTTATTCCAATCAAAACATTACATGTTTAGACTTTTTTAGTCATCTTCAGATCTACAAAATTAACTAATCTAAACATTTTTAGATCTGAAGATAACTAAAAATTCAAAACATGTAGTGTTTTAACTGAAATAAAATGTATAAAAGGGTGCTCAGTTAATCTTTAATGAACTCACTATCATATGTAAGTAGCCCTAATTATTAATGTCATAATATTATGTCTTATACATAAATACATATAAATAATAGATCCTGTTTACTCATCTACATAGAAAACTATTGGGGACAAGGATCAGAAGCAATTTCATATACTAGGGGATGCCTTTAAAGGTTTTAAGCAGCTTTTATATTTCTTTATAGTGTTAACAGTTAAGTTTAATGAGTGAAGTGAATAAAAACGAGTAAAAGCTTTTACTTTCGGTGTGACAAGAAAATACTTGCGAGTACGTGAATAAAACAAGAAAAAGTAAATACTCGTAGTAATTACTAGTCAATAAAGTATTTGCTTAAAAATGAGGTGAATAAAAAAAGTATTTTCTAGTGGATTTGCGAGTCTGCCCAGACCCATGCTAGCACCTTTTACTAAAATGTCACTGCAAATATTTTAATATATTTTTGTCACTTTTAATAGTCATTTATATTTACGGATTCGTTTATTAATAAGTTTAGTAACATATAAGCCTTTTTGAGTTATTATTTGTAAAGTAAAATTTTAAATATTCTACTAGGAATAAGTAGTTTTTCTAGAGAAATGTTGGGAAGTATTTGCTGCATGCAGATAACACTGTTCACTTGAATTTTATGTCATTCGAGTTTAAGATGGCAACCTTCATGTACCCACCAATTTTTTAAATAATGTTAATATAAATGTACCAATGTATCAAGTGTTTATTATTTGAATAAGTAAAAAATATTTTATTTGAATTGAATAATTAAATAAATAAATGTGAATTAGTAAATATTAAAATAAAACATATTAAAAATAAATATGAATTAAACATGAAAATAAAGATATGTAATGTAATTTGATAAAACTAGAAAATAATTTATAAAAATCCCAAAATATTAATGAAACATAAAGACTGGAGGCTCTCACTAACGTGTTAAACACGTATGAACCCTCTGGTGCTATACACGTCTCAAACACATTCGCTTATAAACAGTGCGCTTCAAACGTGAGCACGTGCCAGCAGCATGCGCACACTCACACATGCGGGTAGGCACCCGCAATACATACAAGTTTATGTACTCATGTGCATGTAAGCACTACTGTAAGTAATAATTTTTATTTTTCTATTTTTGTATATTTTTTATTTCATTTCTTTTTTTTAGGTACAAAATAACAGATTGGGTAATAAAACATTAATTCTTTTCAATAAGGCTAGGGCTTTTATTTCAGAATCTTCTTCTATGGTAGCTATAGAATCATCTTTTACATAGTTTTCTTTGTTGCATCTTTTCTCGTTTGATTTTGAAACAGGTCAGTTTAAGGTACCCTCTGTAACATCTACAGGTGAGTCGGTTCCTCATTCATTCAATCACTATTCAAATATGAACAGAACAGTGTGAACAGTGAACACGCATGTGGTAAGCAAGTGTCGCACGAACGGATGCTAGACAAGCACGTTAAGACCTGCAGTGTTTCAAAAGTATTTACTTGGCTCCACGAAGTTGCAAGTATTTACTTGCAAGTATTTCCCTAGTAATTCCTTGTCAACGTAAAGTAAAAGGTTTTCAGTTATTGACTGTTTTATTCACTTGGTTGACAAGCTTTTACTTTACTCGTGATACTTCGAGCTTTAATTGTTTTTTATTCACTTCACCCAATATGTACATTAAATAACAATTTCTGTAAAATCAGTGAAAAAAACAATTTTGTAGTTTTATTCATAATTTCAAATAAGAAAAATAACTGTAATGAATATTAAAATCAATTTAAAGTTCAAATAAGACCTGTACTTATATTTGGACTTAGTTACATCTGCTTGAAATGCATGTGAAGAATGTTAGCTATAAATACATATGTCAGTCAGCTGTGAGAGAGGTTCTCCCTGCCAGCAACTGCCTTCCGGATCACATTCCTCAACTACCACAACTACCAGCAATGAGCAACATATTGTATATAACATATCTACGATATCTCACTTAATTGGAGTATCTTTATATATTAGGTATTGGGAAGTGGGTTAAATTTCAGCATTCTGAAAAAATTAAATAAACTGAATATAGATTTATTTACTTATAAAAAAACTCCACTCAACAGGTCACATGGACTGCAGACCTTCATTATTTTGTGGCTTGCACTCCGCAGTTTGAAGACTTAGCCTTTAAGTTGCCACACCAGCAAGAAATAATGTGGTTAAGGATATGATATTCTTACCTAACAAATTTTTGAACTAATTATTGAAAAGAATCATGTTCTCGTTTAACACAGCCATACTATTCAGTTCTAAATTTGTTTGAATCGTAAAATAGTGAAGTAAATGATTCAAATATTATTTATGAATCTCAAAAAAAGTAAAATATACAGTAAAATAGCCATTTTGTAGCAAATGTTGTCGAGTTTTCAAAAATATTTAGGTGTATAGGGATATTTGATAAATTACGTCCCCTTAAGGTAAACACAAAACCTACTGCCCACGGTGACTGATATTGAATTTAAACAGCCGATTGAAATCAGCTGTGACAAAAACGAAACAATGAAGATATGATTCGGTAAACCATCATTATAAATCGATAGACTGAATGTTTATCTTTCCATCGATATCATGATTATATTAAAAATCAACAACAATAGTAATATAATAAGTATTATACTTTATAACTATTAGTATTAGACTGTCACTGAAATAATGATTGCTGTCGTCTCAAAATCAACGACTGCCAGTTCCTGAGTTAAGTTAACAACTGTTAAATTGGAGTTTAAAGTCAACACAGATGCAATCGGGATTTTGTAAGATAATTACTATTAGTTTATGCACAAGGAAATATGATTGAAATTTAGCAAAATATACTCAAGAACTTTAAATTAGCAAATACATGTTTTATTTAATATGAAATGCAAAAAGCATTTAAATTCCAATTATAAAGCACTTAAAAGAGTAACATTCGCATGACATTAAACATTATTTATCAGCAACAAATTATACAGTAGATTATTTCTTTTAGAATAATTACCAACCATTTTTAGTAAAATCTCTTTTAGTTGCAAAAATGTTTAATACTAAAATATCAAAAAAGTACCTTTATTAACAAAAAAGTATTATGACTGAATTAGACTGTGGTGATATATAAATCACAACCATGGAAGGGCTCTAAATTACAGAAGACTGCAATTTGTGATAGTTTACCTTTTGCATGCATCTAATCTTGATGGCTGGCTTAACCCTAAGTTATAAATACATCACTTAGCAGAAAAAGATCACTTGCAGGAATTCTAAAAGTAATGCACTTAGATTAATAAAATTTCTAAATAGCATCTTGTTTGCTAAATGCTTCAAGAACTCCTATAACCAAAGGTCACGGTAAGTATAGAAAGATAATATAATAATTGTTTTAAAGGAGCCATATTTTCTCTACGGTATCACTATAAGGAATGATTATACAACCACAAAAATAAAATTTATCTGTTTATCATTACATCAAACAAAAATTATAATATAATATAGGATATACTATTTATTAAATAATATATCTTTCTTGCGCTCAAGATTGAAAAATTTGTTAAAGGAACGTCAACAAATGCTCTGCCTTCTAAGGCCATAATTTTTTTAAAAGATTTATTTATTGATTTAAGTATCTATTAAATATTAAACTATGTACAGATTAAATTTGTAACGCAAAATAAAATTTTCAAGTCTAAGTATATATACATGTAAAAATATTATGCATAAGAATATATTTGTGCACTGCATAGACATCTATCTTAAAAAAAAAAATAAAAGCATATTCTATTCCAATTTAGGTAAATCATGAATGAAAAAGCTACTAATCGGATATCTTTAAATCTTATTAATAAACGCTTTAAACTTATTATCGGAACCTTGTTGAAGAAAATTTCAAGAGTCTTAAAGGAAGCTGAGTAGAGTTACAGAGTCACACCTACAGGAGTAGTTTGATTCAGTTACTTTACCCACGAAGTTTTCTATTCGTTAACTGAATTATTCTCGTTACTATTCGTTGGAACGAAAAAATTATATTTGAGTATATAATTGTTATTTACCAGTATATAATTTTTAAAATATTACTGTGCAAAAATCTGTTTCAGTAAAACATTTCTTCAATTAGCAATAATTAGTAAAATATGGATATGATGAATTCCATATGATACACCACAACAGACATAACTAGAAGGCGTTATGAAAAAAGAAAAGTCCAATTATGAACGTTTGATGTATTCTAGAAGAATTTTGTTATCTAGAGAGTAAACAAACAAGAGCACAACTATAGACGAGATAGGAAATGGAATATGGATGAGAGGACAATTTTTTAATCTGGTAAAGAAAATGTTATAATAAAATTAGAATATTGTAAAGGAATCGAAGATAATAATATACAAGATGTATCATAAACCAATCTTATGGAGTGGAAAGGTGGACATGGACAAAAGGAGATTTAAGCAGATGACAGGTAGCAGAAATGAGATTTAAAAGTGAAATAAAGAAGATTAGGGGAGGATAACCAAGAAGAATAAGGAACAAAATAACCAGAGAAAGGTTGAAAGTACCATTAACAGAGACAATGGGAAGGAGAAGGATATAGTGGATTTGGCATGTGAAGAGGATGGGAAATAATATATTGCCGAGGATAAAGAGGAAGAAGACCAAGAGGAATATTGAGAAAGATCAATATGGAAGGATGTGGAGAGAAGAGGAGTGCAGTACATACAAGGAGGAAGAGAAAATCTGGAGGGATGGACAAAAATGGCGAAGGCTGTGTAGGATGACCCTTGAAAACGGATATGACAATTATGACAAAGCTTTGTGCATAATTTAAGGCGAATATGAATGATTACATGTGTGTGAATGACCTGTGTAGTCTGGTTACTAATTGAGTTTGACTTATGCTCAGAAAGGGCCATTTATTAATAGCCCAAAAGCAAAGACAATTAATTAAAAACTTATGACAATTGCCTAAACTTCCTGCTTTAGGTGGAATACAAGCCACGTGGTATTGGTCTGATTTTCGGTCAGTCCTTTCCTTTCGCTATGGTCGGTAGCAGATTATGGCTCTTACTACTACACACCCACGGGGGTTATTTAGGGGTTATTTAAAATATTTTTAATATTTGTTAATTTACTTCATTTCATTTTATATTTATATATGACATTTTCCAATGGTACAGTCACTTAAAAAATACTCAGGGCTTACTTCTTCTTCCTCAGTAATTTTTTTAATGATTTAAAATTAGTGTTTTAATATTCCATGTTAGCCTGCTGTACAGTATTTATGTGACAAAAGGTGTTTTGCTATTTCCATATTTTCACTAACTATCTTTTAACTGTTATGATAAACATGTGTTGTTGTTTTAAACACAATTTAACACATTCACCATGATGCCTTGTTTTAATAAAAAATAATTCTTCAAAAAACTACATTGTGAATTTTTAAAAACCCAACCATGAACCATCAGTGGCGCACACTTCAATTGCATACTTGTTCTAAACTGCAGCCGGGTTTTATTTGAGTGTTGTGTTTGTCTTAAACGTGTCTTATACTAAATATGGACCATATATGTCCACGTTTCAGTGAATTATTACCAGGATTTGCATAATGTAAAAACTACATTATAGTTAAAACAAGGATTTTATTTTATAATAAGTAAGCCACAAGCTATAAGTTTGTCTGATAAAATAACAAGATTTTAATGAATTTTGTTAAAACATTCAAGGCACATTGTAGGATTCCCATCAGAAACGTTGTTATCGATTTTTATTATTACCATTCAACAAACTCATGTATGATGATCATATCAAAAGTATATTGTATAAACATTACTGAAAATTTGAATGGTTGACCTTGAAAACATAGTTGTGTTTTAGCATAGTACACCAGATAAAACTACACTTTTTTGATTGTTAAAAGATTTGTAACGTGTACCATCGGTGGCCCACATCGTGTTCAACATGTTAAACAGAGTAATATATGTGATTTTATAGTATTAATAATAATCTCTTTATTGCATTCACTTAAAATAATTATTAGACATACAAAATATAAAATAGTACTTTAATATATATTTATAAAAGAGGATGTTTGTATATATATATATATATATATACTGTATATATATATATATATATATATATATATATATATATATGTTTGAAGTTTATGCGCTGCCAAACCATCCAACCGATCGCCATGAAACTTTAGGATGTTGTCCTGTATACTCCCGAGATGCTTTCTGTGAAGTTTGATGCAGATCCGTCCACAGGGTCCCGCCCCACGGGCTCCTAATGATCCCATGTTATTCAAATGGAGAATCTGAATTATTTACAAAAAACATATATGACTGTGTGGTTTAATGTAGTTTCACATGCCATAAGCAGATTGAAGTTCTCACAACAACAGTACTGTATATGTTTTGATTTATTGTACTTCTACATTTCACCTTGAGAGTGTAGCACACACTATTTTTACTTGATCAGGTTATCTGTATTCGCTTGCTCGAGAGTAGGCTCACCAAAAAACTTTTACATTTATACACCAAATAAGAAGACCAAAAATATTGTTTATCCACTTGCACTCATTTAATAAATAATGGTTTTTTTCTATAATTCTTTTAATTGCTTTATTTTGGTATGTCATGAAAAATGAAAGGCGAGACAACGTCCGCCGGGTTCAGCTAGTATAAAATAAAAATAATAAAATAGTAGAAAAATAGTTAGTAATATTGTTACAGTTCTTAAAATTTTAAATCTTCATTTTTAAATAAACAATTTCTGGTCAAATAATTTTGCAACGCTTACTTGAAGGTATCTTCTTTTGGATTTTGTATATGTGTTGATAATTTATTAAACATTTTTATTTCAGTTTTTAAACCTATCATAAATTATGTGTATAATAATTTCTTCTTATATTGTATTTATTTCTTATAGAGTAGTTTGTGCAAAGTACTTTGAAGTGTATATTTAAAAATATTTTATTTTATATAATGAATAAAATATAAATCAACTGGTGACTAACTTTGTTATCAAACACTTAGGGATTTACTGCACTTCTTAATTAGGCGTGCTCTAATTAAGCTAAAAAGTAGCAAGTAGATAAGAGTTCAACTTGACCTCTGGACCAAAGATAAAATAAATGTCTGCAACACATAAGGAAATATTAACCAAAATATATCTTGATTAGTGACTGAGTTTATGACAATACAAAAATTATTATCTATCTAAAAGCAAAAAACTATTTAGGACATCCACAAATATCAAGTAAACTAGTGATCAAGAGGAAATTTTCAGCAAATTCATTAAAATGTTTCATACATGAGACAATGCTGTCTCGCAATTGGAAAGAAAAAATAGAACTTTGTCTGCTTACGAATGTTATCAAGTTACAACAGTGTAACCTTCGTCAAGGCACTGAGTCCATTAATGCATTAGTAATAGGACGTAAACTACTCAAGTATTATCATTTTTTCTTTAATGAATTAAAATTCAAAATTAAATTTTAAATATAATTAAGGTAAATACTCAACATATTGTTAAAGGTGTTTTTAATAAGACTAATTCCACATTAATTTATGAATTAAGCCATATTTTTAACTTGTTACTTATTTGTTTTTATTTACTTTTCAGTCTTATAATCTTATTAGTATACGTGATAACCAAAGTACCTTTTTCGATATAAATGTACGACGAGTGCAATTTGTATTTATTAGGACTTGCCTTTATAAATATAAAGTTTTCTAGAATAAATATATTTCTAATAAAACAATAAGTTTAATTCCTAACTTTAAACATTGATTTAATTTGAAACATATTAAATATGACTAACAACAAAAATGGTATTAATTATTTTAAAACTTAAAAGAATAAAAATATGTTTATATGGTAACATAATATTAGAAAATACCCATTCATCCTAATTACTCTACCATGAAATGACAAGCAATTTACACTCTAAAAACTTAAGAGTGTAAACTATAGTGAGAGCTTGTTATAGTGAAAACTTTATGATTATTAAAGGTTTATTCTAGTGGACCATAAGTTGATATTATGAGTGTTTTTTTATGTAAAATCATCAAGAATGAAATTTAAAGTTTCACTTATTTAACCATGACCAAAGTATAAAGCTACTCAACATTCATCTTTCAAATTACACTTCAAGTGTTGAGATAGGATAATTTTTATGAACCGAATTCTAGAAGTAGAAACCAAATCCTAGAAGGAGAATAAATTCGCACTGGCCAGAAATCAGAATTTCTTATCACTACATCAGCCCCTCCGTAAAAGTGAAATATTGTGAACTTTCCGCCTGCTTTTGGGGTAGGGACAGAGAACGCTGAGCTACAAAACATCATTGTGTACAATTTGTCAGTAATTAGCTCTCAGACTTAAATTTTATGTCTTATATTTACATTTTAGTCAAAATATTCATTATTAAATCAATTTAAGAAAAATTTTCTAAGCAATGGTTTTTATAAAACATATATAACTATGTATAGTTTTAGATCAATAAATATAATCATGTTTATGTACAGTAATTGAAAGTTTGTTCCATTAACTCCCCTCTTCCCTCATCCCAATTAAGGTCTGGGCACACCCTGTTTTATGGCTGTGTAAATATGAAAGCAGCCTGTCATATGCTCTTACTTAGAGACATCCATAAAATTTATTAAAGATTTCAGATACAAACTGTAAAATAGAATTTTTTCTCAAAATTCTGATGTTTTTGCAATGAGGTCTTATTAGACCTCATTGCAAAAACAGTTGGACATTAATCACTTTTGTATGTGCACTATTTAGCCAAACAAGAAACACTGTATTCAGCAGCTGAATAATAGACAGCACCTAAAAATTTTGTGTAATAAACATTTAAATTATATACTATATTTCCCATAATTATATGGTGTAAAACATGCTGGTACATTAATGACTTAAAAACCACTTGACAAGATCCTTGGGTGGAATGGTGAACACTAGTCCTTGAAAATTATAAGGTCAAAGATAAAATATAAATAAAGGCTATTTCCTGTCCTTGTGTAAGTGAGGTTTAATGTTAATTTTTTAAAATCAGGGAGTAAATTGTATTAATTTTAATATTTTAACATATATTAAATATGATGTTTATCGGATAAATGAATTTCAGTATAAATAAATTAGCTATGGAAATTAAATTCAATATTTAGTGTTTTTCAATACAGTTCATTTACTCAAAAATAATAATTCACTCTTAGTACAGTTTACTATACAAAATTGTAGTTTGATGGTTTATGTACTTAGACTGTGTTAAATATTCTGGAAACCTCTTCTTGAAAATCCAAACATTATTTTAATATATCCTTATAGAACCCATGAACTATGAAACGTCTTTTATTTACTATATTTTACATTTAATAAAACCTTCTTTTTTACATACTTAGGAGACTTGACACTAGATAATTTGACATTGGCCATGGCAACAAGACATGGCAAAATTATTGTCTGTGGCATACTGTGAACAGTTTAGCCGGGTGCAGATAGGTGAAATAGCAGTGTCAAAGTGAATAGAAGTTAATATTATAAATTTTTGTTTCATTAAGATATAGTACCTTTTAAGTAATGGACTGTCCATACTTTAATAAATCTACATACTATAACCCTAAAGCAGTTCGGAAGGACATCCATTAGATTTATATAGAGCATGGTTATGGTTTTTTGACAGCTACCATTTTTTAAACTTAAAATGATATAAACGCTCTGTTTTATACTTGGAAAAAACTTCAAAAAGCATTATATTATAATAACATTTTAAAATGTAGGTGTGGGTTTTGAGATTTTAAGCGACCGTTCTGATGCGGCAGATCCTGGGTAATGGGGAGGTGGGGGCATTCAAGATCTTATTGTATTCTTTAAGTAGTGTCTGCTGACATCTTATTTCTGGAGGAGCTATATTACACAGCACCGGGAGCCAAGGAAGTGGAGTTGCCGTGAGAGTACCACTAATAGCTCTTATTGCTCTATTAAGTTGGACATTAATCACTTTTGTATGTGCACTATTTAGCCAAACAAGAAACACTGTATTCAGCAGCTGAATAAACCAGTGACAAAGCAGTAGTACGCAGGACGTGTGCGTTGGCCCCCAAAGTTGTTCCAGCAATATGATGTAATACATTTGCCCTGGTTTTAATTTTAGCTGCTGTTCTTTGAAGATGACTTTTAAAAGTCAGCGACTGAAGAATATTTTAGAATCTAGAAGCTGAATCCTAACCCATCAAAAACTGAAGTAGGCTGCTTCCACTTAAGTAATCGGCATCCATTGTTAGTACACAACTGGTTTTTAGTTTAGTTATTCATGAAGATATTACGGTACAATGTCCCGATAAAAATAGCTTTTTTCTTTTAACTTTTTGACACTTCGACACCCCATAGTCCTCAAAGTGTCGAACTATCAAAGTTTTTTACTGAAAGAACTATCAGAGAGTGAAATAATGTTAGAAACAAGCTAACAGACAAAAACGTTAGATTCCATGAAAAATTTAAACTCAAGACTTAAGTTTAGGTTATAAAATGTCTGAAGAAAAGACATTCGTAAAAGGAAAAAGTATTGTATAAACAAAAAGAGGCAAATTTATTGTACCCCAAAGGCCCAAAACAAGTTAATAAAAACCATCATTGTGTAATCTAACCTACCTATACTTCACAAATGAAAATAAATGTCAGTGCTGAAAAAGTGCTCCTGTGACCAGATGATTTATGTGCATATTATATCCGTAAGTTTATTGTTGTAACCAGATGATTCTTTATTTATGAAAAGAACTGTAAGTTACTTTATTCAAGATCAAGTGAAGTGAGAAGAAAACCTTTATTTTTTTAACAACTGAAGCCCAAGATAACGACTAATAGTAAATATCAGACTAAGCCACAGAAAAGTATAGCTGGGTTTAACTAGTAATTTATATAAACTACACATTTACAGAACACTAGCCATGCTGAAGACAGTCTTGAATAAAATTACATTAATTGCACTGCAACTATCTTTTTTTAGCAGGATTTATTGTAAAGCTAAACGATAGTTAGCGAGGATTATTTGCTTTTCAATGAACATATCGATTTTGTATTATACATTTCACTCGCTATCAATATTATTAATTAACAGTGTTTAGCTAATAGAATTATTACTTTTCAAAGTGAAATTTTGCGTGTAGCTTTGTCTTTCTTCAAGAATAAACTGAGCCAATGGCAATAGCAAATGAATGATTTTTACAATTACCAATAATTTACCTTGAAACTCAATATATATATATATATATATATATATATATATATATATATATATATATATTATTGTTATTATTATTATTAATATCCTGGTTTTATATACATTAAAAAACAAAATAAAATATGGAAATCGATACTAAATACAAAATCATATTTTATTCCTAAATCTGCACTTTTAGGCATGTTCTTGATTTGCTAGTTGAACATAAACTCATAAAATAAAAAATAAACTATAATAATTTTTAAATTTATTATGCTTGTGTTGTATTTTATGTTTTTTATATTAGTTTTTATGTGACTTTTTTAGTCAACATCTGGCAAAAGTAAAATGATAAGAAATTCCTATATTATAACTCTACAAAACCAAGTAATATATCAATAATGTCTAGCCTCAGATATTAAAACAATAAATTAATATGCGATTTTAAATTTATTACTTATTTGTACATTTAACACTGCAAAAATTATTTTTAAAGTTAGTGGAACACATAAAAGTATGCTAATAACCACTTATTTATAATCCTAATCAATGTTTACTTAAAATTATTATTTTTCCTTTTTTAATACATCGGTTTTAAAATACTGGTAATAGAAACTCATTAAATTTTTTAAAATCATTTTGCCATTAATACAGTAGATGCCAAAATAATTTGCAGGCAAACTGAGCATAGTCGAAGGCGAGGGATCATTTATTTGATCGGACGTTCAAATCAGTGCTCTCTCTAAAATAGAATAAATTAATTTATTTACGTAGAGCTGGGTGCTAGAGATTATTTACATTAATCTACGTACAATATTGCTGTTTGACATATATACATGCAGTCAGAGGGTTAAATATACAAATTTTAAGAATACGCTTAAAATAGTAAAAACTGTTTAAAGCGTGTTTGGATTAATACAGCTGAACATGAAAAATTATAAGCAAATTTAATAGCATCCAAAATGAACAAGGAATAAATATGATACAATTGTTATACTATTGGTATTATTCTGATTGGTTGTATTTAACAATAGATGGTAAAATAGTTACCTCTTTTTATTTCCGCTGCCAATCTTGCGTTATTACAGCACTACCGGTTTCAAAGGATGTCCTTCATCTTCAGGAGCACATTCTTAGGCTTCACTTAACATTCTAAGGAAACCACAGACACATCCAAATGTTCAGCAAGTATATAAATACTATTCATCCAAACTTAAGATTTACGTCTGAAATAGAAGAAAATTTTAGTTTAAATTATTTGGATTTAACCATCACAGAAGTTGACAACAAATTTAAATTCAAAATATATAGAAAACCCACAGCCACCAGTCATACAATACACGCGACTTTGAACCACCTAATGAACCACAAACTAGCAGCTTACAACTTATACATCCACAGATTATTAAGTGTACCAATGGCCAAACAACTTTACAACAATGAAATAGCAGTACTAAAAACTATAGCAGTAAAAACTGGACATGAACCAATACTAATTGACAAAATCATAAGAAAACTAAAAAGAACAAACTGGCAAAAACAAAACAATAGCGAGCCAAACAAATTTATTGCAGCAAAATTTGAAGAAAACATGTACCATACCTACAATAATGTTTTTAAGTCATTAGGTTAAAAATTAGCCTTCAGAACAACAGGAACTCTGGAGCAAATGCTAGGATTTAAACCACGATGAAACACTAAATTCATGAAAACAGGAGTTTACAAAATTGAATGTAACAACAGTCCATAAGACTACATAGGTCAAATGGGCAGATCTTTTAAACCCAGATATAAAGGGTATGTCCCCAACAAGAACTATAAATCTAAATTTGCAGATAACTTAAGAGAATACGACCACAACATCATAGGAATAGAAGAAAATTTCAAACATTTGAAAAAAAGGAATAAAAATGAACATTTATGATAAGTTTGACATTTACAAATCAATAAAACAAAATCCTCTGCAAGTATTAAATGAACAAACCAATTTTCAAAGTAATGACATTTTTTTATACAACAATACAACATAGAAGAATAGAAGAGTAAAGTGAGAAAACACACAATTAAGTAAAGTAAGTTTGGCAACACCACCCTCTCCATGAATCACCAACCCTCTCTAAATCAACTGTCAAGTGAAAGAATTTGAACTTTAGTGTGTTAAGTGAAGTCCAAGAAAGTGCACCTGAAGATGAAGGGACATCCTTCGAAACGGTAGTGCTTTAATAACACAAGATTGGTGGCGGAACAAAAAAAAGAGGTAACTATAACCATTTATTGTTAAATATAACCTAAAACATAAAACAAAACTACAATTTCAATTTTATTTATTTATCAATTACATATGTACATTACAAATAAATGGTTACTCGAGCCTAATTAGGCTACTTAAGAGCTGTCTTATTCCAATATTATTAATTTATGAGCATATATATATAATTAAAAATAATAGCAAACAAATGTAAATCTTATAAATGGCTTCAACATCATTATTATTTATTATTGTTCTGTAAATTAAACTTCTTAATTAGATTTTGACAAATTGCAACATTTATATATGAATTATTTAAATAAGAATAGAGTTAGTTAATTTTTCCTAATTAACCAGATTACATAGTATTACGTATTGTGAATAAACAGCTAACACTTGAAAAGAACGACTAACAACGTCTTAGTAAAATCATTGATTTTATGCACACACATTGATTTATCATCCAATTGCAATATTAAAGTTTGTGTCTCAAATATCAGACAGAAATCAGCTGTTTCGTAGTTCATTGTGGAGCACAAGTGTAGTCCATGAAAATGTAATGCAGTTTAAACCAGCTGTAGTGGCAGACCTCAGAAAATAATCATATTACTGCCACAAATTTTATTGCATGATATATCTATTTGTAAGTATTGTATATATTCTGGGGTAATATTAAGCTATTTTCTAACAGTATTATTTAACAGCTGTTTGGTATTGAATACACTGTAAACAAAGAAGGTTATACGATATTACATAGACAAATCAGCTGTTTCTATGCCTCATTTCTCCACAAATAGGATTGGTGTGTATGGCTTACTTGCAGTGGCCGGTTGGTAAGTTCACTATAATGACAATTATATTTTTTACTATAAACTTAGGTCTTAGTAATTTGTTAACGCATCCATTTTAGATGCTCGGTCACTTACCGATGAGCACGGCCCCAGCCACCTCGCACACCGTAGCCAGCCAACAGGCGGCGCGGACGGTCAGCACCTTGGAGCCGACACTGGTGCCGAAGCTGTTGGCGACGTCGTTAGCACCGATACCACAGGCGAGGATGAACGCCACGATGAAGCAGAGGATGACGAGCCACAGGAGCTGGTCGGCGTACGGCTCCATAGCAGTCTCTTACACTAGTATCACAGCTGGCTTATCTCTAGGCACTCGCTCACCGCGGTATGCACTCAGTTCTCTTTTTGACGTGAGCAAGCGTCCTGCTTGGAGACGGGGTGGCCATGGTTATCTATGGTATGATATGCGGGCGAAAGGTAGTGGCCGGCCAGGCCTTCAATACACCTGTAACAGGATAATAGAGCACTACCATTCATTCTGTCAACCTAGTCCTTATTTCTTAAATTTACCAGAATATTTATATTACATATATTAAAGAATATATTAAATACAGTTTATAATTTGGGAAAAAAGATAGTATTCAAGACTAGTGTTTAGATCTGCTGTCCAGGCATGTTAATACCAGATTAAACATGAATAGTAATTTATAAGATTACATTAAATCATGTCCAAACGTACAATCAGATACATGCACGAACTTGTGAGTCGAGAATGTCGGCACTAGTGTCGCAGTGCTGTAACTCTTTTACTTGAGGAGAACAGTTGAGGAGATTGTGGAAGATAGGTCCTATGCTCTGTCCTCTTACTAAAACTGCGCCCGCTCAATGGTTGCCATCGGCTTTGACACAACTAGATAAGTCTGGCGTGTCAATTTTGGGTGATAGTCAAGATAAGGGTGTATGGAAGAGAACTATTAGACTTGTTAGTTAGCTGAAAATATGACAGCTGAAAATAGCTGAGAATATGTAAAGTATGAGTTATGTCATATTATATCGTGCTATTTCTTAGAAAATATGTTTAGATAGCAAGCAACCAATTGTCGACTCAGAGGACGATTGCAGTTCTGTCTACAGAGTGATTGAAAACTGTAGAAGTAAACCCTTTCAACGAACCAGTTTTCATTTTAATAGCTCAAGTAATAAATAACCTCTTCACTAAAAAACGTATAAATAATACTTAAATTCCGAGCCAACAAATTTCACGTTTATGCAGACTAATTACGGCGACCTTGTACATGAGGAATTAGCAATCAGGTGGCGGATATTGGTAGCTGCAATAGGTGACGTCACTTTCGGGATAAAATGTTCTCTCAATTATAAGAAAAGTCTAACTGGACAGGTGGATGGGATGGAATCATGTATGCTAATCGGATGACGGCTGGTCGCAAATCGCGGAGACGAGTACTTACGATACAATCATTGTCTATGCTTTATCTACAGGAAACGGAAACGGGAGAAATGCATTTTATTTAGGTGTTAGCTCGTAAATCTGCTCGTTTATACTAATTAAAACCGTTCAAGACAATCAAAATAAGTTCAATAGTAAGTTGTCTATTATAAAATCACTGATTGTATATACAATACAAATTAATAGACAATGGAATTATTTATTTACGTAAATAGCTTAATAACAAGACTTGTCTGATGTTTGTGATACTACTCACTGCCGAGAAAAAATTACTTCACTAAAATGATGAGAACATTTTTCTACTTGCAAAAAATTGCTCTGTGTAAAATTATGTATCAGTTAATTTATCTACATTTTGTAAACGTTTCACGTTTACATGATAAATAGTTTTTATTTGGCAATTTCTTAAAGGTTACAGAACAATCCGAAGGTGTAATAGTGGTTCTTTTTTACTTCAAAAAAGATTTAAAAATTTTTTAAATCTTACGGAACAACTGTTAAACCGTAAATAAATAAGGAAAACATAGGTGTTATTATTTATGCGCCCAGTGTTTACTGTGTAGAGTTTTCCAAACTAGAGTATTAACAATTTTCAATCGGATAGTAGTACAGACAGTTGGCGAGTTGGGGTAAATACCTGGTTACATACTTAAGGGTATTTAGGTCGTACACGAGTAGAAGCACTCCGTAGATTCAATGTGACTCGTCAATGAAATTGAGTGTCTGTATCACGTGCTCTAGTCAGTCTGTGTACCTACCTAAGGGTATTTAGGTCGTACACGAGTAGACGCACCCCGTGGAGTCAACGTGACTCTGTACCACGTATTCAGGTCGACCTGTGTACCTACCTAAGGGCATTTAGGTCGTACACGAGTAGACGCACCCCGTGGAGTCAACGTGACTCGTCAATGAAGGGTTGAGTGTCTGTACCACGTATTCAGGTCGACCTGTGTACCTACCTAAGAGTATTTAGGTCGTACACGAGGAGACGCACCCCGTGGTGTCAACGTGACTCGTCAATGAAGGGTTGAGTGTCTGTACCACGTATTCAGGTCGACCTGTGTACCTACCTAAGGGTATTTAGGTCGTACACGAGGAGACGCACCCCGTGGAGTCAACGTGACTCGTCAATGAAGGGTTGAGTGTCTGTACCACGTGTTCAGGCTTCATCGATCCAAGTTTTGGCGCCCAACCCTCGTCCTCCAGACCGTCCTGCCCCTACCCCAATAGCTCGACCCAACGGTTTATTCCACGTCGACTTGGCACTGCATTTTTCAATGTATAAAATGATTTCCAAACTATCCATTATTCAAATTCATAATACAGCAATTTCGTTATGATTTTCAATCCAAACATTGTTTTACATTTAATTAGTTTTATATTATTATATCAGTTCTCCGGTCCAAAGTATTTGAGTACGGTGATATTTCAATCGCTCTCAGAAGACTAGTTTAAAAAAAAATTTAACTAATGAATAAAAATGCTATATTTTAATTTCGAATTTTTATG
>JAQJVL010006822.1:0-27028 GCA_035578905.1 Stictocephala bisonia | reverse complement strand
TTTAAAATTATTGTTTCAAATTGAATTGTTCAAAATACTTGTTAATCGGCACTGGTGTCGCAGTGCTTTAATCCAGCTACTTGGGGACAAAGTGATTGTAGGCGATAGGTTATACTCTGTCCTATTAGTACCGACATGGTGTCTGCTCAATGGTTGCCATCGACGTGGACACTACATGGTGTCCGTGTTGAGTGGCAGTCAAGGTTCAGATGTTGTAGAAAGAAGAGTACTGAGAGTCAGACTTATTAGATAGCTGAAAATCAGACATTTTTTGGTTCGGATTCCACATAAAGCTGTAGATCACTTGGTTGCTCTGGCTATTGGACTATTAATAATAAATACTCTTTTTCAAACTGAGGAACGGTTGACCTCAGTTAGTAACAATGAATATACTCATTCATCTCTTATAGTAGCCCATATCTTGACGATCGGCGCCTTACAAATAAATAATGAAGTCACTTTGGTCCCGTTTATACCAAAGTCGTGTTACCAATATGGAATACGGTACCATGGTTGAATAATGAATAGTGCCACTCACCTCAGCCAGCACTCTCTTCATAATAATGAATAGTGCCACTCACCTCAGCCAGCACTCTCTTCATAATAATGAATAGTGCCACTCACCTCAGCCAGCACTCTCTTCATAATAATGAATAGTGCCACTCACCTCAGCCAGCACTCTCTTCATAATAAGTCATGATAATTTATATCCTAGGACATTGTTACTATATCTTATAGTACATTACTAGTAGTAGTACTATATTCTATTTAATGAATCTATCAACATAACATTAGCGCTCTGAGTGGCGATTGAGTGAAGCTGAAACACACAGTGCTGAAAGAGCATGTTGCATGTGACAATTTACGAATGTGTGGGAACGTGAATGAGTGAGTATATAGGTAAAAATCACTACGTGTATGGGTGGATAGGGGATCAATACCACTGTACATGTATGGGCTGGTGGATGGGTCATTACCATTTTACGTGTTTGGGTGGCTGGGTGGCTCAATAACACTATACGTGTACGGGCGGGTGGTCGAGCATTACTGTAGTACACAAAGTAAAATGTGTAAAATGAGTAGGAGGAACACTATGGTGAGTGAGAGAACGTCAAGTAAATGTGTGGTTAATTATGTCTTTAGTGGGAGTCGAAGGAACATCATGTTTAGTGTTAGTTTTGGGAACATAAAGTGATGACACTAGGGTTAATCACAGGAATATTGATTCAATAAAATAATAGGGTTGGGTAGAAAATCAAGTAATATAACTTAGCCTTGATCAGATCACTGTAACGTTGCCAATGACATCTTCTATCTTAGAACTTTAAGTTCCAAGATAAATATACAGGGTGTTCCAAATGTCTGGGGACGGTTGAATATTGTTTAGACCAGTACAGATAAAGGTACAGAACTTTCTACATTGCTGCTGGACATAAAAAGCTATTTTACCATGTATTCAGTGATCCACTACCTTCGTAGGAGGATGGCCCTCTAGGAGTGGGAAGAAAATCTTAAAAGTAAGTATAGGTTGATATACATACCATTTTAAAGGTCTTAGCTAGTAGAAGATCATGCCGCAAATTAGATCTCAAAAGATTAGTCCTGAACAAAATGGGGGTGCTCAAAAGTTTCAATACTGATTTTATGTGCAAGATTTTAAACCACCACCATTTTGTGATGGATAAAGCTTTTGAAGTGCGATTCGCAGCATTTTTCTATGCTTGAATAGCCCTTTAAAACTAAGTGCATATCAACCTATGCTTACTTTAAAACTTTTCTACTGACTCCTCGTGGAGCATTCCCATAGAAGTATAGCAGGACACTGAATACATCTTAAAGTAATTATGTGTGAAGTTTTGTAGATTTATCTGATATGATTACAGTAAAATTACAGTAAGTCAATCTTGAACATAAGATTAGTATTGAAACTTTTGAGTGCCACCATTTTGTTTAGAATTAACTTTTTGAGATTTAATTTGTGGCACGATGTTCTACTAATTAACACCTTTAATATGATATGTATATCGACCTATGCTTACATTTAAGATTTTGTTCCGACTCCTAGTAGACCATCTCCCTACAAAAGTAGTGGATCACTGGATACATGGTAAAATAGCTTTTTATGTCCAGCAGCAATGTGCAGTTTTGTACCTTTATCTGTAATGGTCTAATATTGCCGGCGTGGTGGCTAAGGCTTCGGACTGCGGAGGGCAAGGTCCAAGGTTTGAATCCCCACTGAGCCAACGGTCAGTACTTCACTCGTTGAATAATGTTGACACACAGGCCTGTAGGCCCATGTCAACTAGCGAGTGAAATAAAAAAAAAAAAATAAATAAAAAAAAAAAAACCATTCTGCAACCGTCGCCGGACTTCTGGAACACTGTATAATTTGTATCCTTGGACAGTGGTGTTTGTTATGGATTGGGATACAAGCAGTTCTGTAAATGAATTAAACGGCTGAAATAATATTTTACTATGGGAATCGAATTAAAAAAAATTTGGTATCAGTGGCATTATATTTTTAGTAAATGTATATAGATTTTCAAAAAAATTCTTTTAAAAACATTGTATTAATTGGTTCCATAATGCTCAAAATAAATTTATTTAATATCCTTGAGTCATATTTTCAAGTCTCCCCTTACAATTTACCCTTAAGTAGGAGAGGAAATTCTGTTTACTCCAGAGACAAGGGATTTTAAGGGCCTTAGCTCCTGGAGTTATTCCATAACTAAGTTCCCCTGGGAGTTTAAACCCTTGTCAAGCATGTTGTTGTGTGGACAGACATTATTTGTTAAATTAACAAATGCCTGTTAAATTAACATCGGGTACTTCATTAGTTTAGTGAATTAAGGCAATTATTTATTATTTGATTTTGCAATATATTCTGCGTTATTTTTTTAACATATAAAGTCTCTCTCTCAACTCACCTAAAGAAAGTGCCAATACCATAGAAAAATCTTAAAACTAGCAAATGGGCATAGTTAAGATTATCCAAAAGAAATTAAGGAATTTTATTTTTTTATAGAGTCCATTATGTAGTAACAGATTGAGAATAGTATATGGCTGTGAAAAACTTCATGTTGTATTCTTAAAACTCGTCATGGGAAATAACAACTGACCATCTTGGTGTAGCTGTTATGGAATATAGTCTCTATAAAGCTCTTATATAGTATATTTCTATTCAAACTTTTTTATTGCAGTTGGTACTAATACAAAAGACATAGACAGAAATATTATTTATTTAAATATTTGGGAAAAATGAATTTAAAACAAGTTTTTAAATTTTCTTGAAAAAAGAATATTTTTATGCATTTTTAATGAAGTATTTTATAAAAATATAAAGATTATATACCATTTATATTTCCCTGTTCTCAACACACGTCCTTACAAATGTAATTTAGTGATTCACAACCAGACAAAATGTTTTTTTTGTTGATAGTTCAATGTTCCCCCATTTGAATGTAGTTGATGAATTTATTTGAAAACCTAGTTTGGATTTTACTTAAATACCTGATCATCTAATATATTTTTAATGATTTACCAGTTAATAGTCATAAAGTTTAAGTGTTAAAAATGATTTTTTCTGTTAAAAATCTACGATTTAAGTTTGTTTTTAAAATAGCTCAGAATTTGTTTGAATGTTGAATGCTAATTTATTACAGACCAAAATAATAATATAAGCTACTATTTTAATACAAAATAAAATTGATAGAATGTTTTGACCATCAAAAGATGGTTTTATAAGGGTGTTTTATAACAATTTACTAAAATCAGTTTGTTCAAATATATATTTGACTCCAAATACATACATTTTGGATATAACTTTGTAACACCATTAAAAAAAGAATTAAAATTTTTTATTAAATTTCAAACCTTATTAAGTGTAATTTAAAAGGAACTTTATAAAACAAATTACTTCCTGCCATAATTGAAAAAATAAGAAAATGTCTAAATATTCCAAATACATTCCTAATAAAAAACTCAAAATATATAGCACAAAATAAAAGATATATCAATTAATGATTCACAAATGAGGCAATAAAAGAAGGTACACAAGAGCTAGATCATAGACTAAGTGAAAACATATGGTCAAAACATATTAAGGCCAAAATATATGGTCAAAACATATTAAGGTCAAAATATATGGTCAGAACATATTAATGTCAAAATCTGATTCATAGTGAAATTACATACTTAAATATGTAAAAGGACAGAGAAAAATACTGAAGTAAGTCACAAGTTATTTATTACATATATGCTGAATCACGACTATTGGCTGAGGAACACCTGACCGCTGAGTCAGGCTCATGTAAAATGCAGGTCCAATAGGAAACTGCAAGTTTATATGAGACCTCAGCCTCGAGTACTTTATCTTAGTCTTTATTATTTATTTCTTAACTAACTATGAGATAAGTAAATTTTTTCAACATAGTCAAATGAATTTGTTTGAATTTCAAACAACACACGATTTAAACTAATTTATTACTCACAATGTTTAAATACCTTTGTAAAATGGAGGATGAGTGTGGATAACCTACACCAGATTTGTAGTCAGAAAGAACCATTAAGTAACGAGCCTACACAGGTCATCCACGCTAATCCTACACTCATATTATCATTCTAATTCGCCATAAAACACGCACAAAGTTGTGTCGGCGTCTCATATCTAAGAATAAGAATTCATTAATAGGTCTATGAAAGGGCAACTAAGGAACCTAAAACATTAAGTGGAATCCGAACCGCGTAGTATTGGTCTGATTTTCAGGTAATTGACAAGTCTGTTACTCAATTCTCTCCCCTACACAACATCTTGACATTGATCATCACCCAATATGGACACCTCAGACTTCTCTAGTAGTGTCCACGTCGATAGTAAGCATTGAATGGACGCCGTGTCAGCATTTAGAGGGCCGCGCACAAAACCCTTCGTCTACAATATCCTCAACACTTTGTCTCCAAGTAGCTGGGTTATAGCACTGCGCCACTCGTGCCACCAGTGATAAGTTGTGATGTAGGCCTATTCATAATTTGTTTCCAGACCAAGGAAATTAATATGTAACATCGTGGAGAAATGAAAGTCTTGGTAGTGGTAAACAAAAAACCACCCTCAAGTTCATATTCCTTTAAATGATATAAATTAATGTGTCATTACATTTTCTGTTCCACACAGCTAAGACACTGTGTACCGGGTCTTGGACCGGTACAGTTTCGTTTTTTTCGTCATTGTCTGCCAGGCTGCCTGAGATTCGCTTTTGCCTTGCGTTCCGCGTAGTTGGTAGCCGTTGGCCCAGTTCCGTTTCGTTCCGTGTTCCAGCAGCTTCGGTCAAGTTGGCCTGTCTGTTCGCTTGTTCTTTGCAGCGTTCGTCAAGTCATGTTTGCCGGCTGAAAGGTTCCCAAAACTCCAGGGTCCTTGAGTGGGACTTTCAACCCTCAGCCGGTCGTCCGGGCAATGTTCTATCATCTTCACTGCTAGCCTGGCCTGAGGACCATGTTGGAGCCTGGAGTCGCCCGCTACCCGCTCTACATCTTTAGGGTACAAGTCTTCTGTCCTCAGGTCAGTGCGTTCCTTATTTTTCCCGGCGGCTGAGCTGGGGGTGATTTGTGAAAAGAAAAATAAATAAATAAAAAAGAAATATAGAAGAAGAAAAATATGATTATGGAACTGTATGTGGCCTAGGCCTAAAACTTGAACTTTAACAGTGATGCAACACAGCCATGGGGACATTGCTAGATATCTATATATTTCAAATTTCAGGAAAAAAAAAAAAAGAAGAAAACGTTGATATTTATTGTTATTAGTTTAATTAGTTTATTTCTTGTTACATTTGTTTAGATTTTTATATTTGTTAGGTCCCCATTATTCAATCCTGTTATTATTTATTTATATGCTTAGGCCTAGTTATTGTTATTTATTTTTTGTTAAGTGTATTAGGGGGGGATTTTAAAGTGAATTTTTACTCGAACGGTACCGTGTTATATTTTCTTTTAAATTGTTTAATTTTTAAACTCACCAAAAGGGGATTATTGTGCTTTTAGTTAACTTAATTCGGAGCTGCCCCGGGATTCCGGCTTACTCCCGGGCCTCGGTGGAATCAAGGGATGTGGGCCAAATTGCCGGCTTAATTGATGATACCAAAATTTTTGTTTCCAGAAATTTTCTAAATTTTTCACTTTTATTTTGGGGTTATCAAAATTTTTATAAATTTTCTTTTCACTTTTATTTGTTTCGTTAATAATTTGTCTTACGTTTTGGGTGTCTCAGGCCCAACCGCAGATAGGCCATACCGTTGATTAATTGTTAAATTTTGGGTATTTGTAGAGTTTGTGGTATTTATAGCGTTTGTTATTATTGTGTAGTATCTTGGTAATTTTAGTGTTTGTTATTATTTTTTAAGTGAGAATTTATATTGTGGCCTTCTGCCTTTTTTGTTGTGGCCTTCTGCCTGCCAGTTTGTTTTCTTAATAATAAATTAGTTTTGCTCAGCTGCCGAGTGTTATTTTGACCCTCCAACTGCCACCCGTGATCCCATCGCTCGATTTGTTTTGAGCCATCCCCCAGTTGGCACGCTTTCCAGCTTTGGTGGGGGGATGGGTCTCAATTGGTAGCAGAGCGTGGTTGCCTATAAAAAAAAAAAAAAAAAATAAAAAAAAAAAAAAAAAATTAATTCTTTCTTGGTTGTTGACGGTGGGTGTTTGCCTGTTAGTAGGTCATGTTTGGCCGACCTACCGTCAAGGTGTCTTGGTATCGTAAAAAAAAAAAAAAAAAAAAAAAAAAAAAAAAAAAAAAAAAATAAATAAAAATTATTTAAAAAGCAAAACAATTAGAAAATCCTAATAAATAATTTAACTAAAAAAAAAAAAAAAAAAAAAAAAAAAAAACTAGGCAATCCGCTTGGTTACTTTGTTGAATGGGTTTCATGGGTGGATTGGAGTGGTCGGCAGTGGCTCGGTAGGCTGAGGGTTTAGTTCGTCTTGGACCCTGGAGTTGTCGTTTTTTGTGTATTGTTGAGAATTGTTGCGTTAGAGATGGCCTATCTGCAGAATGTTGCGCTCCTAGTCAAGGAGGAGTTGATTTTCGAGTTGAGGTCGCGGGGTGTGACTCCGGAGGGTGATGTTCTGAATCTCCGGAGGTTGCTGCGGGAGCAGTTGTCCGCGGGTACGGCGGTGGATTGGTCTGACCTGCTGGAGGTTGGTGATGAGTTGGGGATTTGTAAACGTAAGGTGGAAGATTGGGAAGGGGTTTTGGAAGATTGGCAGTTTGAACCTCCAGTGGGTCGTGACCGGGCCTGCCGCCTTGCACGTTTGGGGCATCTGCTTGCCCGTTTAAGGCTGGTCAACCGGGCACCGGGGTTGGAACCATCGGATAGGGCGTGGATCTTGGAGAGTGTGTCTAGGCTGGATGAGATCTTTCAGGCACTCTCCGGTTCCACGACTCCTACGGGTCTGGGTCAGCGGCCTGCTTTCGCGCTTTCGCCTAATGTGTCGAGGCCGCAGGCTGAGACACCGGCTCTCACTGTGCCTGAGGTTCCTTCTGAGCCTGCAGGCGTTTCTGTTGAGGTTGCTTGTGGTTCGGCTCCAGCTGCCCTTCCTTCGGCTCCGGCTCCTGTGGGTTCACCGGCTCTTCTGCAGCTGAGCTACCACAAGCTGCCTAACCCTCTCACGCCCATGATCCAGAATCTCCCTGTGATCGATGGGATGGATCCTGAGGAGCTTCTTAAGTTTCTGGTGGCCTTTCTCAGACTTAGTGAGATGCCCGGCATGCAGGCTGGGGACTTGCTTCGTCTGGTTTTCCCGTATTGTAGAGGTCCCGTTGGGGAGTTGCTGAGTTCTGTCTTGGCCAGTGATGCCTCGGTGGACTCGTTCCACCGAGAGTTACTTTCGTCATTTCTTCCCATTCGACTCAGGGAGAGGATGGTCATGGACAGATTTTATCGGTCGCAGGGTAGGGGCGAGTCTCTGGCAGCCTATGTCTCTTCAGTCAAGGAAGCTCGTCAAGCGTTGCGCCTCACCCTTTCTGAAGCTGACACCGTTCGTGTCATCCTGGATGGCATTTCTCCCGAAGAACGGTGCAGATTGGTTTTTGCTGGTGTTCCTTCGACTTTTCGGGAGCTGCATCAGCTGTGCATTGTTTCGCGCAGCGTGCAGTTCTCAGACCAGCAAGGGAGGGATTCTGAGAGTCATCGTGCTCTCCCCACCCGTCGACCGGCTATGTCTGTAGGTGTGAGTCAGCCAGTGGGGGGTCGTGGTTCTCGGCCTCCAGTTGTGTGCTTTGCTTGTGGCCAACCTGGTCACATTCGACGTGACTGTCCACGTGCTCGAGGTCGTGGGGCGGGAAACGCTCAGCGCGGGGGGTTGCCTCCACAGTAGCTCCCCGCGTTGTTGCGACTGACCGTGGCCATTTGCCTCTGACACGTGCCCATAGCAGGAGTGTCGGGGATTTTTCGGGACTTGCTGGCATGTCTTCCCTGGGACTTAGTGCGGTCACCTCGGTGTGTCCTGGCGTTTTTGTATCTTTTGGTGGTACGGTGTGTCGAGCCCTTCTTGATTCTGGTTCGGCATGCAGTATCATCAGCCTTTCTCTTTTTGAGTCCCTTGACGCCTTAGGACTTGTCAGGCACACCGAGCCTTCTTCTATTACTTGCTGGACGGCATCCCAAACTCCTCTACCCATACGTCTAAAGGCGTCATTACATTTTAAAATTGAAGGATTTTCCTGGAGGTGGGGTTTTCTGGTTGCCAAGGACCTGGCGGTTTCCTGTATCCTAGGGGCAGACTTTATTTTTAAGAGTGGTATGGTGCTTGACCTCCAGAAGCGCCAGATATTTTTCAAGTTTAATCGGCGAGTTTTGGTGCCTCTAGTAGGTGATTCTGACTGTCCTCCTGCAGTCAGAGAGGTGGGTTGTGAGCCCGAACAACCCAAGGTGGATCCGGTTGGTCATCTCCCCCCTGAGCAGGCGGAGGCCATTAGGAGGCTGTGTTTGCGGTTTCCTGATGTGCTTACGGCTGAGCTTGGGGTCACTTCTCTTCTGGAGTATGAGATCCACCTCACCGATTCTCAGCCAGTTAGAAGTCATCCGTACAAACTTGCTCCCCCAAAGATGGAGGTTATGAGGGCTATGATTGAGGATCTTCTGAGCAAGGGTGTGATTGAACCGTCTCGTTCTGCTTATGCCAGTCCAGCTTTTCTTGTGCCCAAGCCTAATGGTAAGTCTAGGCTTGTGATGGATTATCGGAGGCTCAACGCTAAGGTCGCTATTGACTCGGTACCTCTGCCTGATTTGCATTCTGCGTTTGATTGGTTCGGTAAGGCTAAGTTTTTCAGTGTTTTCGATTTGAACCAGGCCTACCATCAGATTCCATTGAAGAAGGAATCACGGCCCATGACTAGCTTCTGTGTTCCCTGGAATCTCTATCAGTTCACTAGGGTTCCTATGGGTCTTGCTGTGGGTGCCCAGACTCTTACTCGTCTGCTTGATTCCATCTTCCATGATGTGAAGTTCAAGTTTGTTTTCAATTACCTGGACGATCTTCTTGTCTACAGTGAGACTTTCGGGGAACACATGCAACATCTGGAGGAAGTTCTTAGTCGCCTCAAATCAGCTGGCAGAGGAAGATAATTACTTCATCATCTATGGAGGTCGATGAGGTTAATGAAGGTGAGACAAATAGCACCGATACGATTTTGAGAATGATGTGATCATGGATAATGATGTAAGGAATAAGAGAACAAGAATAAATGCAATCACAGAATCAGATCATTTTATAGAATTAGAAAACGCGTTCAAGGGAAAATTTGAAGACCTATTATTTAAAGAACGATAATCAGTCAGTTAAAGATATATGTATGTTGCTCTCTTTACACAAAGATGAAATGGCTCGTCTAATACTGTATAGTGTGCAATTAGTTGGAGCTATTAAATTTAATATATTAGTGGAGTGTACCCATGTAAAACAACAAACAAGGGAGCGCCAAGATCGAGCTTTTAAGACTAGAAATATCGCGTTATTTGCTGAAAACAATCTCGATAGCGTATTACACACACTATTTGATAAGATTTGTAAAGAAGAATCTATTTATGAGGGAAGAGGTAGTGGTTGGACCTTGTTGTGTGTAGATGGGATAATGATCAGGATTAACAGGTTTAGACCACTAGGTGGTAGTACCTTCATACCACTACCTGTTGATATTATTAAAAAGAATGCTGTTTTAAACCTAACCAACAATGATGATTATTGTTTTAAATGGGCTATTCTGTGCCATTTTGTTAAAGGGAAAAATAGAAATAGAATAGATCATCGTTACTATACAGTTTGTGATAAGTTAAACTTTAACGACATCGACTTTCCCACAATATTAAAGCAAATCAGTAAATTTGAGAGAAATAATCCTAACACAAGTGTTAATGTTTACGGTTTAGATGAACTTAACAATGTATATCCGTTGAGGATTACTAGTGCAGAGAGAACTACTCACATTGACTTACTTATGATTGTAAATGATGTAGGTTTGAGTCATTATTGCTATATTTCACACTTTAGCAGATTGTTATCACATCAATTTTCAAAGTACGATCATAGCATTGAAGTATGTAAGAGATGTCTCACTAAGTTCTATGGTAAATCTAAAAGTAAGAAATTGAAAAATCATAAGATGATTTGTTATCAAAATAAGGCGGTCCGTGCCATAATGCCGAGTGAAATTGTAGATGATCCTATCATACTTAAATTTAAGAATACTCAATACATGTTTAAGTTACCTATAGTCATTTATGCTGATTGTGAAAGCATACTCAAACCTGTTAATGTTCAAGTATCAAAACGTACATTTCTAAACAATGTTCATGAGCCTATGAGTTTTTGCATGTATGCTGTTTGTGATGATTCATTACCGCAATTTATAAAAGATATAGTTCCACAACGCCCGTATTTGTATAGAGGTTTAAAAGCCGCTGAACATTTCATGACTTTCATAGTAGAACTAGCAAACAATATTGGAGACTGTATTTCAATGTATAATGTTGAAATGTTACCACTTACTATAGAAGAACAGACCCGTGTAAAAAATGCTAAACACTGTGAAATGTGTCAAAAACTGTTTACCTCAACTGTTAAACCTCATAGAGACCATTGTCATTTGACTGGTCGTTTCAGAGCCGTTCTATGTAAGCATTGCAACTTGAGGAGACAGAATCAAAAACACTTGCCAATTTTTATTCATGGCTCAGCGAATTATGATTCGCATTTTATAGTTAAACAATTGGGGTTTGATAACAGGCAAATAAATGTTATACCAAATTCAACGGAAAAATATATTACATTTTCCAAACAAACTAGGAGTGGTGTGACTGTAAGATTCATTGATACTTACAAAATTATGAGTTCCAGTTTATCCACGCTTGTAGATAATTTGCCGCCTAACAAATTTATTCATATTAAAAGAATTTTTCAAGAAACAGATTTACCTTTAGTAACCCGAAAAGGTGTATACCCTTATGAGTATACAACTTCATAGGAAATCTTAAATGAAAGTCAACTTCCAACTAAAGATACATTTAGAAATTACATTTTGAATTCCGATATATCAGATGAAGATTACCGACACGCCACTCAAGTTTGGAATCATTTCAATGTATCTACATTAGGAGAATATAGTGATTTGTATTTGAAATTAGATGTTTTATTGTTAAGTGATGTTTTTGAAAACTTTCGAGATTTGTGTTTAGAAAGTTATGAACTAGATTGCGCCCATTATTTAACTCTCACAAGTTTCACCTTTGATGCGATGCTGAAACATACTAAAGTAGAGCTTGAGTTACTCAATGATTACAACATGTATTTATTTATTGAAAAGGGAATTCGGGGAGGAATCACTTCTTGTATAAAAAGAAATGCAACTGCTAATAACCCTTATATGGGAACAGATTATGATCCTACTTGTTCTAATTCTTACTTAATGTATTTAGATTGTAACAATTTATATGGATGGGCGATGTCACAGCCTATGCCATTAAATAATTGTTCATGGTTCACTGGAAATTTAAATACATTTGATGTAACAATCGTTCCAAATGATTCTGATGTTGGTTACTTTTTTAGAAGTTGATATCGAGTATCCAGCCACATTGCATAATGATCATAATGATTTACCTTTTTTACCGTCTTCCGAGTGTCCTCCTAATTCTAAGTTTAAAAAAATTGTTAACAACTTTAAAATCTAAAGAAAACTATGTCTGTCATTATGTAAATCTTAAACAAGCGCTTGAAAATGGTCTTGTTTTGAAAAAGATTCATAGAATACTACAGTTTACACAATCTTGTTGGTTAAAATCCTATATTGACTTAAATACTAAAAAACGTCAAAAAGCTCAAAACAATTTTGAGAAAGACTTTTACAAGCTACTCAATAACAGTATGTTTGGAAAAACAATTGAAAATATTAGGAAAAGAATTAATTTAGAACTGGTATCATCTCAAAAGAGACTAGATAAACTAATTAATAAGCCTACATTCTTAGACAGAATTGTTTACGATGAATCACTTTGTGCTGTTGAATGTGCAAAAGAACATATTGTTTTTGACAAGCCTATTTATGTTGGCTTTACTGTTCTAGAAATTAGTAAGTTTATGATGTATGATTATCATTATAGAATAATGAAACCTAGATATGGTTCAAATATTGCTATCCTATATATGGACACAGACGCTTTTTTCTATTCAATTTTAACAGATGATTTTTATAGGGACATAGCAGTTGATACTGAATTTAAGAAACACTTTGACTTGTCAGATTATCCTGTTGATCATGTATGTTATAGTTCTGAAAACAAAAAGGTACCTGGTAAATTTAAGGATGAATGCAATGGTAATGTAATATTAGAATTTATTGGATTAAGACCAAAATTGTACACTTTTAAAACCGTTACACCTCTTGGTCAAATTCTAGATAATGATCCAGAACCAACAGTTAAGAAAAAAGCTAAAGGTATAACCAAAGGTTGATTCATAAGAATATTTTGTTTCAAGATTATAAAAAATGCTTTTTAACTAATAAAAATGAAAGAAAAGAAATTATGCTGTTTAGATCAAAGAAACATAACATTGAAACTGTAACATGTAATAAAGTAGCATTAAGCTGTAATGATGATAAACGATATATATTAGAAAATGGAATTGATACTTTGGCTTATGGCCATCATAAAATTGTTAATAATTGTGACACATCTGATTGTAAATAAATGTATTGTTACCTTATTTTAACTGATTATTTGTTGTACATTGTTAATAATTGTGACACATCTGATTGTAAATAAATGTATTGTTACCTTATGTTGACTTATTATTTGTTTTACATTATAGTCATTCATAGGTAAAAAAAGGTATACTGATGATTGAACATATAATTTTATTTTACATAATCTTCTTTACAATACCAGACAGTGGTGTATATTGGATTAACGCATCATGAATGATCATACAATATGCCGTTGTATCCTTTGGTATATCAGCAGTTGTTTGAATCTCGATGCGAACATCCAATGATCCAGTCTTTAAAGTCTCAACTTGTTTTGAACAATCAATTACTATTAAAGGTGTCTTCTCTTGAAAAGTCATTATATCCAAACAAGGTTGATCATCACCACCTATGTAATATGATGATTGAAATCTTGAATACATATCATATAAAATTGATTTATTTCCATTTAAATTATCATATGGATAGTACTTGCTGTTCAAGTACAGTTTTATATTATCCAAATTACAAAAATCAAAATGAGAAGCATTCTTATTTGCTTTGTCTTTACGATCAATTTGAAAACCAATTATTACATATCTTGGCTTCTCCATCATGGATGATGTTTTGACTGTCCAAGTTAGAAACTTTGTAATTGGTAATGATGGGTACTCATGTAACTGCCATCTTCTGAATGGTATAGCTATGGGCTGATCTCTTTCAGTCAAACGTAGAAGAGATAATTTCACTTCATCATCAACTCGAACATACGGCATTTTCCAAACAACTTTATTAAGTTGAATTTGAAAGTCAAATACAGATGTAGCTGGTTGAAGCACAACATTTTTATCATTAGATGAACGTAACAGGACTAGTTCTTGTTTTACATTCAGTAAAATATGATTATAATCCTCGGCAAAACCGAGTAGTAATTTAAGTGGAACACAAAACGAAAATGATGTTCTATCAACCATCACACCCATGGTTTCGTTTTGCCAACATGCGTTCTGCATCCAGTACTTGTCTCCTGGTCTAGAGGTAAGTAAATTCTTTATTGTTGTAGAAATACCTACGTTTTTTACTCTATCAATTTCAGTTCCACACAGTTCGTATCTGATTTCATCGAACAGAAATGCCATAGCATTACTAACTAATTGAGTTGTGGTGTCATCAGTTGGAAGTGTACCTGTCTTGACTAGTTTACCTTCCAAAAGCAAATAACTTTTACTAGGCAATGTGTAAACATCTTGCTGATGAACAGGTATCCGTATCTCATCACTTGTTTTGTAAGAATTTGATGTATACGGATTATGAGAATGCCATTCAATATCAATGATAGAACTATCGAAGCTAGGATTTGTTCCTATATCTAAAATATTATTCATCCTTACTCTTGGAAGAGGACACTTTTGTACGTAGGTATATTTTGTTCCGTAATGTTAACTGCTTAACGACTTGTTCACGACTGACACTAGATTCTCTTTTTGCGGTCAATGTTTTATTTTTCTCTTTATTCGATACAGTAGCGGCGGGAAACACTAAACCCATTATTTTCTTCTCGGTCTAATATCTACTCTTATATTGATATATTCTTCTCTAAAATTAATTAAATTACCAAATTGATCTTCTAAATTGATGTAAAATTCGCTCAAACTCAATTGCTTGTTTATCGGTAGATATTTAACTGTATTTGGGATTTCTACAATTTTAAATCCTGGCGCTACAGTTGGATAGAATTCGTGTAGTACGTGACCTTCAATCCCGTCTCTATAAGACCCTCGGACTAAATTACATGTGATTCGTATAATGTCTACTTTATTAATGGACACTTGATTAGGTGACTTGTGCACTTTATTCGCTTCTAATATCACACCTTTTTCAAGTCCTAATAAGGACACAATGGTGTTCTCTTTGGTGAAATCGATCTCTAGTGAACAACTTAAGTGACTTTTTAGTGTATTGTTATTAGCCTCGAGTTTAAAATGTGTTGTAGGAGATTTTACTTTTAATTCCTCAATCACAAAATTATTTATATCATCTATTTCATAAGCGCCGGTAGCTATACTTATTTCTACATCTTTACCGATGTACAGTTTATTATTTACATTCTCTTCAATATAAGAAATTGAATTGTAAGTCATGAGGTCCATAAAACCCATCTCCCATTCGTCTGACGATGAAAGATCCATAGCTGGAAAAAGTGTACACTTGAGGCTTGAACTTCTACCTGTAATACAAATCATCTCCGTCTTGCGAGAAAGTCTAAACACAAATGACCACAATTTACAGTATTAAATTCTTGTTTAGGAAAGTAATTATATCTAATCACCACTCGATATGGACGCTGTTAAAATACCTCTGAAGTTCTAACGGTGGTCTCAGATTACCGAAACTATCAAAATATTCAATGTCAAAATCACGCTTATAGTAACATACCCAATGCGTACCCCATCCTGTAATACTGCCTAGATTTACAATGCCAGATTCCTTTTCGTTAATACTTGATGGAAGTAAATCTCTCATAAACACACCTCTAAAATATGGTATTTTCAATAGTTTCGCATATTTGATTATATCTTTATTTGTTAGCGGAACATTTGGTATACTGTCTATGAGTGGGGATGAGTATATTAGTTTTTTTTAACTGATCCAGATCCTCTGTACGGTTTTAAGTACAAACCTTTACCCTTCTTTTTGTTTATTGACTGTCTTTTTTTTCTATTGTTAGGTTGTTTCCTTCGAGGCTTTTTCCTCTTACGTTGTCGTCGACGTTTTCTGTTATCACAGCCGCTACCTAATTTACTTTTAGCTTTCATTACGTTTGTAACTAACCAAGCAGCAGCCTTTTCACCTAAACTAGAATCTGATGACCTCACTCTTTCCCAAGCTCGTTCGGCCAATATTCTATTAGCTGTTGATCTTCGCTCACTGTCCTTATACTTATCGTATGCAATGTCATGATCTTTACAAGCTGAATCTAATTTATTAATTCCTCTATCACCTCTGGCTAATCTCTGTTTTACGTTAGTACCAGGACCACACCACTGATAACCTGGTAAATGTAGTTCTGTGGGTAATATATCTATAGCTCTATTAATGACACTACCAGCCACACTCCCTAATGTACTTATCAGTCCTGTGCCACGATAAGAACTAACACGTCTGTTCATCGTGTACGTCGGTTTTATAGTGTCAGTATAATCATGAGCGTCGATAAGTTTGGACGTCAAAATGTTAGTAGTAGCAGTAACAAAGGTCTTAGAGGACCTAAAGGAATCGGGTTTGAATTAACTAAGGAAGGTGTTTATGACATTAGTCGCAAAAGGTTGCGTAATGTAATGGAACCCGAAGATGATGGAGACGCTGTAAATTTAAAACGACATAAATCGTCATTTAATAAATGTTTAAAATTAAATGATGATAAAAAGTACGATGCTAAAGGATCAACAGTTTGTCATGTAGGTGATCCGACTAATCCGACCGATGCTGTGAACTATAAGTTTATCAAAGACCGCTGTGTAACATTTGATAATACAGAAATTAATGTAAGAAATCATACAATTAGCAATGTGTCAGATCCGAAAAAATATCGAGACGCTGCAAATAAATTGTATGTAGACACAATGTGTCCACCCATGACTGAAACTTATTGGAATTTTAAAAACAAGCGATTGGTGAATGTCAGTGATCCAATAAACATGAACGATGTTATCAATTTAAAGTACTTCTTCAGTAAAACACTCAAGTCCGATTCGACTTCTTGGGACTTTGTGAATAAAAGACTAACTAATGTGGCCGACCCTATTCATATGCAAGATGGTGTTACGCTAAACTATTTGGTTAGATCAATTAGTAATATTTTATATGAACTATACAGATTATTGGCTCCAAGTGGTGACCCAATCAGAACATTAAAGAGAGAAGACTGGATAGACATGAATATTGTCAACCCATTTTTCATAGATCCAAAAACAAAAATTGCTAGAAATAACTAAATTGTAAGTAGTTGGTGAAAATAAAATTATACAGTAAAAATGGAATATTATTTTATTTATTACCTCAATCTACAATACTTTTACCAGTTAATTTAATACATTTCTCATCTAATTCCTTTAATTCTTCAATTATAGAGTTTATTTCATTCTGATGTCCAGTGTGACCAATATCTTCCGAAGCATTCAAAATCCTCAGGCGGTCGACCAGTTCGTTGGGATCATCATAATATATGAAGTTTGGTTTGGCGTCAGTCAAGACAATGCCACTTCCACTCACCGTTTGTTGCACCAAATCTGAATATGTGCTCATTTCATTTGTTGATTCATTTTCTCGTGTAGCAATTAAAGATATGATGTTTTTATACTTATTCCCCTTGTTAGACTTCACTTTCCCTCAAGGTGAATAATTTATCTTGTGAGCATTGGTATCTCTGAGAATCATAGCGTAGCTATCGAGATCTTCTTCACTGTACACATAAGGATAAGTATATTCATAAATAAAAGTTCGTATAAGCCACGTGTACCCTCATATCTTTTACCATTTATTATAAAATCATCTATATCAATTTCTAATGGCTTATCACTAATCATCCATTGATCGCCTTCAACTCTTATACCATAATTATGATCTACTTCTTTACCACCTTTAAGTAATTTTAAAAAGTACTCTTTCGCTAGTCTTCCCTTAAACTCACGTAGTACGTATTCCCTAGCTAAATTTTTTCCTTGAGGTGTTTTCAACAGGTCTTTACCCGATACCACAGCCAGTGAAACGTACGTTTCTTCAACCATCATATCTTCTTCCTCGTGTTGTGGACTTGAATCCGGTTCCATAATGTCATCATCAGCATTTTCACCATCTTGTTGATCCATGTTGAAACCGGGTATAGCGAAGCGTTTTGAAGTCGGAAGCGTATCTTCTGTATTTTCCTCATGCAGACGTTGTTTTCTTTTCACTCCTTGTGGAGGTGCACGTATGTAACGTTTTACAGGCGTTTCAAAATCCTCTAACTGAGCTTTTCTTTTAAGTTTATTGATTCCTTGTTCTGTTATTTCTTCTTTAACTTGTTGTTGCTGTTGTAACTTTTCTCCTTCTTCCATAATCTTTTTAAGAGGCTTAGCAATGGGCTTTAGCTGTTTTTCCCACATCTCTTCACTATCCAACATTTCCCTCTTCATAGATCTATGTTTTTGCTTAATATTTTTCCTTATTTGTGTAATTTCCTTTATAACCTCCTCTTTACTTTTATCGGCTAGAACCTCGTCAATAGAAAATGTAGAAGAGGAGGACATTATGTGTCTAACTCGGATGATGAGTACAATATAAATGATTGAAAGAAAAAATACGAGACGTTAAATTACCCCCACTACCACATTTATAATTTTACAAAAATATCAAATCCTCTACGATATCGACCTTTGTTTATATCACTATCCTTGTCTATTACAACAAATCCATTTTTTGATATATCCCAAATCTTTGAACACATATGCTTGAACTGACTAAAACTCATATCAGGACTGACATGGTCTTGATAAATGTGATTCAAATTGCGATCATCTTGTTTAAATATAACTAAAAGATTCGCATTGTCTCTAACCAACTGTTTGGGTATAAAACTGTAAGTTTGACACACGTAAAAAGTGTCAATATTGTTATGACGTCCCATCGAAAAATAGTTTTTAATATTATTCTGTTTGCCACAAGCGATATCATCAAATATCATTACAGAATTTGCCTCAATCTCACTTGGATGAGGTACTTCATCGTTGTCTGAATAAGGATGATATCCTATTCCATCTAAATTTGACAGAACGCACTCGAGGAATGTATACTTCTTTTGATACAGTGATTTGGAAAAAATGTATACATTGTTAAAAAACAAACCCTTGGGTGAGAATAATAAGTTTAAAAGTAAATTGGTTTTCACACAATTTGATGGACCCACTATTAAACATCTGATTGTGTTTGGTAAAAAATGTCCGTGTCTTTTCATACTCTTCTCTGTCTTCTTATCAACTAACATGTCTAAATTAACGATTGGCAGTGTTACAGACTGTTTAAGAAACTTCATTACTATCGTAAATCCTTTTTATCAATCCAGGAGTCATGTGATTTATCAAAACCCAGCCAACGCACTAATATACTATCGCCTTTTCTCTTAATAATTTTTTCAATCAAGTAAGTATCACCAAAACGTGTTTTACTTAACTCTTCTTGATAAAATCCACCTTTTATTACATCACCTTTGTCGTCTTTTAGTACGTATGTAACTGGTCTAGTTGGCTGTATTTTCCATACTGTGTAAATCTCATTACTCCACCTAGGCCAATAACCTTTATTGAATTGTTTAGTTAATCTACTTATTCTAACTCGATCACCAGTATCAAATTTAGAATGACTATTGTATTTCTTTCTATTATTAACTATGTGTAATAATATTTCTTGTTCATTTCCAATATTAACCTGAACAGGCTTAACACCAATAGTTCGATGAATGGTATTATTATAGGTTTTCAATAATTTTGGCAGTAACTCTAACCACTTGTAATTACCCTGACTAAAGTGTCTCCACATGTTACTTTTCAAAGTACGATTGAATCTTTCAACAATTGAAGCTTTTTTATCAGAAAAAGTAAAATAATGATTGATATTATATTTATTTAACAAGAACTTAACCTTAGAATTAAACCATTCTGTACCTTGATCTGTTTGTAAATTTTTCATAGAATTTTTTTTCAATATAGGTTCAAGTGCGATTACTATATCATTAGCACTTTTTGACTTTATTGGTACTGCAAAAGCAAATTTACTAAAACAATTAATTACAGTCATAATATATTTAAAACTTTTGTTAGATTTTGAAAAAGGAATCATTTCGACTAAATCTGCTTGATATAAGTCGTTGATTCTTTTAAGTTCTACATGACGTGTAGGATAGTGACGTCTTGCTTGTCTATGTAATTCTTTTGCAATACCTGCTCGTACATTGTTCATTGTTACCAGGTGAATAGGTGGTAGCAAAATGAAACAAATGTTAAGATACAAACATATATATATATATATTTACATTTTAATGAGTTCACAAAAAGGTGATGCTTTTAAATGTTCTTCTTTCGGTTTATCCTCCGGAGTCCAATCTTCTAGAACGACACCGCATTCAATACATTTGACAGCGTCTCCATCACCAGTATAGTAGAAGCCTGCATCTATCATATCTTGAATGTTAGGATACATCTTAGGCCATCTGAAGTATGTTAGCGACATAAGGTACTCGGTATTCGTAACAGATTTTTTATATCTACTATAGTTACAAAAGTCTCCAGACATATTTTTAGACATTGAACAGTCAAGATTTTCTAGCTTGTGTATAAAGTTTATGTGTTCTATAGTTAACTTGACATCACCAGATTGCCAACCACAACCACAACATACAATTTTATCAAAAACTTTAGTACAGTAGAATCCAGATTTGATCAAGTCTTTCTTTGTACAGTTACAAATTGAACAACATACCTCGTCTTCACTATTACTATCACCACTACTACTATTAGCACAACAACAAGTAAGACTCATGCCAACTGTTCAACTCAATGGTCAAGACCGTAATGATCAGTTTAATTTAGACTGTGGCTGTGGTGGGGGTGTACAAAAATAACAATTCTTCCTTTTCGGGTTAGGTCCATCAAATGTATCTTGAAAAGGTTTAAGCCCAAAATGGAAATGATCCGTACATCTTAAATTTTTCAATATATCTGGATCATTCCTAAAACTGACGGGAAGTCTATCATATATCAATTCTAAATCTTCGGTATGGTTAATTATAAAACTTTTGGTAAATATTTTATCAATTCAGGTTGTAAATTTTTATATCCTCTACGATAGCATTCTCCAATAGCGAGATTTACAGTTTTTAGCCTATCCTCAACTAATTTCTCAAGTTTAATCCATTGAAGTAGTAAATGAACATTAATATATGCACAGTTTAAAGGATCATGATTGAAGGTACATTTTTTCATAGCACTAGTCTGAGTTTGATTTCTAATAACACTTAAACTAGGACATCCTAAATCTTCTAAATTAATTACATTAACTTTAAACTCTGACAAAAGGTCAGTTACAAATTGTTTCTTCTCATATCCTTTAACATACACATTACCAGAAATATTACAACCTTTAAGTACATCTTTTAGTTGATTATATTCTCTAAACCCAGAACCCCAATAGAGTCCATGGAAGTACTTCTCCAACCACACAACTTGCTTTTGAACATTTTCTGGTAACTTGTTAAAGTGAAAAGGTGGTTGAAACAGTTGTAGTTCATAGACTTGCTCATCGGTGGATATGACAGCCAACTCCTTTACAATAAACTTGTTGTCTTGGTTTTTAAATCCTTGAAAATCCAAAATGAACTCCATATCTGTACGAAAACAGATTAAAATTAGAATATTGATAATTTAATCTTTTTTAAAATTCGGTCAAGTCTAATTTAATAAATTGAGTACCTAATGTGTAAGTATAAAAGTTTTACTATATTTATAATCCATATTTACCTTTATAATGCTTAGTCACTATTGATAACCTTGTGGATGAGGTTAATACTAATCATGATGATGCACTGCTCCTTCTATATATAGTCGTCATTAGTGACGTAAATCGATGATTCATCAGTTCAAAGGTTGTAATGATGTAATCTAGGTAAAGGTTACTTTTTAACATGGGTGAAAAAATAAACTAAGTCGCAAATTATAATCTAATTATTATTTATTATAATTTTTATGATTAGATGTTGACTTATATACACTGCAAGCTGATTTTTCAGTTTTCATATTAAGAAGTTTCAATTTTTCATTAGCACGAAACATATCAATAAGCCGTCTAGTATCAGGTCTTCGATCCTCTTCGGGTAAATTATAAACTTTTACAGTATCAGAAAATTGAACTTTCTTCATTGTTTTAAAAGTTGCAGTCTGTATCCCAGGTTAACGAATAATTTTTCACTATAGTAGTATTTCATAAAAGTATCCTTCCATGAAATAAATGGTAGAAATGTTTCTTTATTAACACTTTCCTTCTTACAATATAAATACCAAAAGTATTCACACTCAATACAACTGACAGTCTCCAAAGGAAGATCGAATAACAACTCTAATTTAAGATTGAATGGAAGCTTCATCTTTAGCCTTACTGTTGAATCTAGAATTAAACTCGTTATTTATCAATGGCAGACACCTTATCAATTGCAACCATTGGTCTGAATCCAATTTTATTACTTCACGTTCACTTTGTATCATAACATATGTCTTATCAGAATTGTTTCTGACTAAAGCACGTAATTTATTTCCTATTATTATAAATAAAGTTTCGTATTGAAGATTTCCATCATCATCATGTGAATAGATCTTGTGAGTTTCCATGTTGTCGTGACGGTGTCTAAGATAAGACTGAGTTAACTTTTATACTGAATTAAGTAGAATATTGATACTTAAATCGTTTCCAAAATTCTTCATCAATTGCGTTAAATCCTTTTTTGAATTCTGTCCAATCATCATAATTAAAATGAACAAAACTATCAGGTTTATTATCACTATTCTTTTTTACAATAAAAATATTTGTATTTGTTTGCTAATTACTGAGTATTACTTTTAAATTATTAGTTAATATTAAAGTTTTACTATAAGCATACTCCATACCTGCTGAACACCTTAACGGTCGAAGTCAATTAATGAACTGATCCATTATACACAACCCAATTACTATTTATGGTTTAAAAATCGTTTCAAAAATTCTTCATCAATTAAGTCAGAAATATCAGGATAAACATGTCCGTGTAAAATCACGGTAGTATACATAGTATGCATCTTTCCATGTTTTTTTAGAAGGATACCACTTCACATTATTCTTTTTACAATATAAATACCAAAAATAATCATCTTCAATGAAACGCACTTTGTAAAATGGTAAATTTACTAAAATATTATATTTTAATTCTAATGGTAATGTTCGTATATGATCTTCTAAGTACGTATTCCGCTTTTTTCTGACAAACCAAGATCTTCTCTTCTTCATCACAATTTGTACACAAACAACTCACGAATACTGATTCAGCCCTGAAATCTTGATGTATTTATACCAGTAAAATGACGTCAATTGAACACGTGTCTGACAACTGTAACATATCTTTAAGTATCTCCCGCCAAACGTCTTGACCAATATTCTACTAATTCAGACGTTCTGTTTCTTGTTCTTGGCAATGGTGTTGATGATACTTTTGGATCTTGCACATGTTCACCTCCATGTCCGACATGAGTTTGATTCCTATACCATCTAGTGTCACCAGTTGTCCACGTACTAGAAGAAATAAATTTGCTTTGTTCAGGTTTTCTTCCTTCTCTAAATATTCTCTCGTAATATGTTTGATAAGCCGTTATTGTTGGATCGGTTATCGGACGTCGACTGTTGTTTTGATCTTGATTTGATTGACCCTGAGCAGGAGCACGGTGTGCCATGGTCCAAGTATAACGAACGACTAACAACTCGGTCTGAGCAAAGCTATAACAGAAAAATCATATACGTATTTACTATAGTATAATGCTGACACTAGGGTCAAACGATGTCCTTGCTCAGAATCTTTGAACTTGTGATTCTTCAACTCCTTTAAGCTCAGCCATTAGTCTGTTGTAGAGTTCTTCCCCACACTCTTTAGGACCGATGCTTTCAAACAATTTAATAAATGAGTATTCGTAATTTCTAACTTTGTTGCAAACGCTACAATCAGAACCACAAGCAGCTGTCTCTGTACGGTCTCTCTTAAATTTTATATTTTCTACATCCTCAACCAGTTCAGCCATTCTTTGAAGTTTTTCTTCAGCTTCTGGACTCCAGCTAGGTTTTGCAAATCTCAGCTCAAACATGACCACCAGCAAGTTTGCACACATTGTATCTGTGGGTGATAGTGTCTGAACAAAACCTTTATATAACCCTGTATTGAAAAAGTGGTGGGGGATAGTAATAGAATACTATATTAAATACAAATTATTGCGCCAATGGTCGAGTTCAGAGATCTTGCCAAGTTCTGTTCTCCTAATACTTAACGACCAGTTTTAACGTATGTATTAACGTGTTTGTATTTAATATAGTATAACTAAAAGAGAGGAAACAAAAATCATATATGTATTTATTATAGTATAATGTAATAAATCGTATGAGTTGGCAGCACTGAAATATATTTTTGCAATTAATCGTGTGAGTTGGTAACACTGTGAAAAAACATTTGGTACATTTTATATAGTGTAAAGAAAAACGGATTTTTTTTTTTTTTTTGGATCTGAACAAATTAATTCATTTTATATAGTATATCGTGGCTCGAGCGAAGCGAGCTGTCACACACGTTCTTCTGCCGCTACTTACGTTACCCTCTCGGGTGTGTCACTGTGCCTCAGTGGATTCGACTCCGTCTCACAAACGGAAGGTTCTCAGATTGATCCCGGCACCGGTCTTCGACACTTTTTGCCACACAATAAATACAATTAATTTAATAAATACGCCGTGACGTCAGACCAAAACAACACTGACCTAGGACAACGTCGCGGGGGGTCCACGTGCTTGTAGTAAACAATAGTATGTGTACTACTGACAGAAAAAAGAGCGCGAAAACGGTATGACGTCACACCAAAACAACACTGACCTAGGACAACGTCGCGGGGGCTCCACGTGCTCGTAGTAAACTTGACCTTCAAGGTCACCACGTAGTGATTATCAATGAAAGGTCAACGACCTTGCTGATTATCAGTAGTAAACAATAGTAAACTTGACCTCTGGGGTCAACACGTAATGATAAATTTGTAAACAACAACAGTACAAAGTCCAAGGTTGTGTCTGAACCGGTATTTATATACTACTCCGTTGGCCCGGTTTCGTTCGTTCCTGGGTCCAGCTTCGGTCAGGTTGGCCTGTCTGTTCAGTTGTCTTGTGATGCCTGCAGAATTTCGTTATGATCGGCTAGACACACTAAAACGTAAGTGTTCATTTTGTAAGTTTTAATATCTAATCACCCTTTTGGTGAAAATACTTTTGTTTCATTGAAAATATTAATCGGGCTTAGTTGTGTTTTCAGAGTTTTGTTAAATTTGTATTTTCTTTGTCTAGTTTTGTTAACCTAGGTTTGAGCCATGTGCTCCAAGTTACTTTTTACCGTTAATTACCGTTAATGCTTTTTATATCTGCCTTTATTATCAATAGTAATTCTGTATAATGTTTTGTTGAGCCTTTTTACAGTTGTAGTTACCGATTTACCATATTTTTTGTTCTTTGCCAATAACCTAGCCTATCTGCGTAATTTGATTTTCATGTTATAACCTATTGCTCATGTATCCATAGCCTAGTTTCAGTTTGTCATTTTTAGTTCCATATAGGTAATTACGTCTTTTATAATTTGTTAAATTTGTAAATTGGTTTAAATTATTCATAGCCTATAGTTAATCTTTCACTGTCTTGTTTGCTCCACTCATGTTCTTGTTTGTCTCTTCATGTTCAGTTTGGCAAAATCATGCAACCTTATATTTAGTTGTTATGTGTAAAATTTTTGTTGTTGTGGCTGGACTGTTTTTAATGGCTGTGTTTGACCTTGTAGTCCAGGGTCCTCGAGTGGGACATTTTCCCTCAGCCTGTCGTCCGGGGAAAGTTCGACCATCCACACTGCCAGCCTGGCCTGAGGACCATGTATAGAGGCCATTGGCGACCCTGCTGCCCCACCTACATCTTTGGGTAGGAATCTTCTGTCCTCAGGTCAGTGCTTTCCATTTGTTTCCCGGCGGCTGAGCTGGGGGTTGATAATAAGAAAAAAAAGAAAAAAAAGTTTGTGGAACTTTATGTGGCCTAGGCCTAAAACTGGAACTTTTGCAGTGATTCATAAAACAGCCATGGGGACATTGTTATATATATATAAAAAATTTAAGAAAAAGAAAAGGAAAAAAACACTTATGTTAATATTTATTGTTATTTATCTTTGTTAGTTTATTCTGTTGTTATATTTTTTTAGATTTTATATTTGTTAGGTCCCTATGGTTAAGTTATGTTATTATTTATTGTTATGTTTAGGCCTAGTGATCGTTATTTATTTTTTCGTTGTTAATTGTATTATAGATGTCTTGAAGTGACTTTTTACTAGAACGGTACCGTGTTATATTTTTTTTAAATTGTTTAATTTTTAAATTCTTCACCAAAAGGGGATTATTGTGTTTTGCTTAACTTCTAATTCGGAGCTGCCCAGGGATTCCGGCTTACTCCCTGGCCCGGTGGAATTATGGGATGTGGGCTAAATTGCCGGCTTAATTGGGGTTATCAAAAATTTTATAAATTTGTTCATTTTTAAATTGTTAATTAATTTGGCTTACGTTTTGGGGTGTCTCAGGCTAAACTGCACATAGGCCATGTAATTGTTCACTTTGGTAGTTGTTGAGTTTGTTGTTTTTGTAGCGTTTGTTCTTATTGTGTATTATCTTGTTAATTTCAGTGTTTATTGCTATTTATTTAAGTGCGAATTAAGATTGTGGCCTTCTGCCGTTTTGATTGATTATCATTTTGTTTTCTTGGGAATAAATCAGTTTTGCTCAGCTGCCGAGTTTTATTTGGACCCTCCAACTGCCACCCGTGATCCCGTCGCTCGACTTGTTTTGAGCCATCCCCCAGTTGGCACGCTTTCCAGCTTTGGGGGGGGGATGGGTCTCAATTGATCTCAGGCAGCCCGGCAGCCAACGACGAAAAAAAACGAAATGTGCCGGTCAAAAGACCTGGTACAAG
>JAQJVL010006821.1:0-25000 GCA_035578905.1 Stictocephala bisonia | reverse complement strand
TAATCTTGGGGCATCTGTAAATACAGTATAGGACATTGAATTGATGTGTTTACAAGCAGCTGACAAAGCTATATTTCCCTGTAAGTTGACATGTACGAATCCCGTAAGGGCCACTTTAGTTGTTCGGAAGTTATGTCAAGTCGTTGCTGCTACTCTCAACTTCTACTGTATTAAGACATTCTGATTTCATTTTACTTTTAAATGATTCATTACTTTTATTATTTAAATTACTCAAGGATTGTATAAGATTTTTAGGTTTTTACTTGGTTTTTATTTATTTTTATTTTTATTTTTTTTTTATTTTTAGTGATGGCCCACACTGTTTATGCCTCCACGCTGGGTTCATCACACTTTAATAATTAAATTTATTTTATTTAAATGCCATATATTAGAACAAATGTTTTAAAGATCTACTGACGTATTAAAGGTTGTTTTACGTAACATACTGTTGATAACACATTTACATTATACTATATTTTAAAATACAATTTAGCTATATATTTTGAATTTTCAGATATTGGTTTCATAATTAAAATTCGATATTGTTAGTATCAAAAGTCTGGTTGTCGTTACTGAACAAATTAAAATGATTTTCTGATATAACTCGTACATGCACACCAATATTTATATAGTTTTCTTTTCTCAGTTTAGCTTAATTAATTTAGAATATGTGTTTATGTACAGTACTAGATCAGTGTGTTGGTGGTTGTATTTTAAGGAAATACACACTTTGAAATAGTGAATTTTTATAAGAGGAAATGGAAGAATTAATACTTTTCTAGTCGTATTCACACACTTTTAGAACCTGTTTGAATAGTGGCCAATGTCTGGTGAAGTTGAGAATGTCTCTCTGGTGAGGTTGAAAATGTCTCTGGTGCGGTGAGGTTCAGGATAGTGTTGTTGAGGATGAGGTCGGTGTACCGAGGATGAATACCATGCTTGAAGGTGGTGAGTGGTATCGACACAATCTGCCACAAAAATAAATAAAACACAAATGAAAAATCACTTAAGTATTCAAAAGGAATTTCTGTTATTAACTAAAAATAATCAGCTATGATTTTTAATTTAATAATAATGATGGGATAAAACGTTGGTTTGATGTGGTCATTTTATTTAATGCCGGTTGATTTAATTGTTTAAAGACAAAACTGTAGTTACAATTTTCAAAAAATATATTTATAGATAGCAAAATGAAAGTCGTTTTAAATACCCAAAATACTTAGAATCCTTTGACTATATATTTGTATGCAAGATAATAACGAAAAATAGTGTTTACTTAAGTTATTTAACAATTAAAATATAATCACTGTACCGTTTAACCAACCCATATTATAGAGAAAACAGATTAAGATAAACTTTTAACAAAACCATGTCTTCTTACAAATAATTAGAGGTATACACAAATGTAAAAAGAACATATTTGTTTCAAAATTGTGAGTACGTGTAAATATTTTGTAAGAAGACACGATTTTCAGAAAATTCGTTCATAATATATAAGCATTTAAGTTTTTAAGGTGTTTCTAACCTACATAAAACGTCTACACACATCGGTTATTTAAAAGTAATATAAGAAAATTTTTAGTATTATTTTCTATTTCAATACAATAATTTTATTTTATGATAGATTTTGAGAAAAAGATGATACAAATCTATTTTTCTCTTAGGGATACACCCCCACAAGGCACTAGTCTCATTGGTTTGACGATCTCCTTTCTCGAGGGTGAATGAGATCCAGAGCCTGGCCGGTGCCCACTGTCAGGATGAAGATATGAAACATACATGGCCTGAAACATATAAAAACGCGCATAAATGTGTTGCAGAGGCCTCGCCCACACTTGGAAGTTCTTTAAGATAATGCCTTTAAGGTAAAATTACACTAGCAAAATTTTAAAGTAAATAAATTGATTTATTACGCACTTATATAGAATTTGGGATAATGGTTTATCTTGTTTGGTTACTGTAAATGTACAATTTACAGTAACCAAAAATGTTTTTGTTTAAATTGTTTAGATTAACGTTTAATGTTAATTGTCAAGTTAATTTGTGTTAGTTGATTTTTCTTTATATTAATGTAATCAACTGGCACAAGCAAGGTAACAACTGTCGGTGCAAAAATTATGTGAACTGGAGTTTGAAAGTTGTTTGTTTGCTGAGAAATTAACAGGCCTATGAAAAATCCATCATTTTCCTCGTGTAATTATATAAAGAAACATTTTTAAATTTTATTATTTTAAGTTTAATAATTGTTTTCCAATGTGGAATAAAAAGTACTCACACCGGACTTTGAACTAGTTTTCACTGTGCATCAATAAAATAAAAAGTATATAAACTTGGTGCACAGTAAAAACTAGTTCTCAAATTTCGGCACTATTTTGTGTTCCAAATACAAGTGTAATTTTTATAACTAGGATAAAAATTAATAAAACTTATAATAAAATTTAAAAATTTATAATTTATAACGTATAATTATACGAGGAAAACGGTGGATTTTTGACTTTTCTTGGGCATCTTTCTTTCTTAGAAACCAACTTCAAAACTAGAGTGTATATAATTTCTGCGCCGACAGTAACTACAAAATAATTAAAACCGGAACAGTTACTGTCTTTAGTCTTTAAGTAATCAGGTGTGGGGTACTTATTCCTCTCTGATAGTTAACAAGGTTGCCACCAGGTGGTGTCGTTGTAGTAGTCGTTGGAAGCTTAAAACTGTAGAAAATTTGATAGTTAAAAGGTGTAATTACTTTTCTTGTTAAATGCATTATTGCACTTAAAAAATAATCGTTATTATTTCACATATTTGTAGTAATTGTAGTTTTCAAATTAAATACCTGTTTTAATTTACTAAAATCATCGTACCGTCTCGGTTCGATATATGACAATTATGTTTTAGTAATGCTTGCAGAACTCGAATATTTTGTGATTCCTGTTATTTCCCAAAAATAATTCTCTCAACGCCAATTGGCGAGTTTACTCGCCAAAAGGATTATTATCATTCATTCATTGAAATATAAATTAATCTAGAAAGAAGCGAAATGGAAACTGTACCTATAAATAACATATTTGATCGCAGTAAATTATTATGAAGTTATATGACCTACAAAGTGATTTTCGATCATATCCATTTCATTGAATAACAATTCCACATAGTTAAGACATGAATTGGTCTTTTTGTAAGTATCCTCGAGTCAAATATTACATAAATTTAAAATAATAAAAATTTTCTTCTACTCTCCAAAACTTATTTGAGGTTAGGTGGAAAGAGGACTTCAAAGTCCTAACTCCGCTTATATTTTTTGAACGATCGGAATCAATTTTTTTCTTGGTCTTTGAGAATCAAAGCCAAAAATATTCTATTTATTAGAATAACTTTAACTATTATAAATCTAAATATAATACATGAACTTCCTTTAAAACGTAATAAAAAATTTACAAATTATAGTAACCAAAACGAAGGAATTGTTTCTATACACTCTTTTGATTTGTACATATTTAACATAATCAATCAATTATTCTATCTAATTAATTACGACACTCATCACCGACACACATCATTCACAAATATTAATGTCTACTTATCTGTTCATGGAGTTCTTCAAGGCTGCAAATTCATACACTGCAACACTTTCCTTGTCAGTTAATTAATTTAAACTATTTAAACACTAACGAATCACGTCCGCTTAAAAACACTTTTCATACTATCGTAGCTAAAATGGTGGTAACTATAGATTCATTTTTAATTGTTGATAACTTATATTAAATTGTATGAGTATATTTGTTCACTGAGTTTCTGAGGCAACCTCTGAAAGGATTTAAATGATTTTTTATGCGAGCAATGTTTGTAGCTTGAACTGTCGAATCTAGAGTTTAAAAATTTAACCAGTTTTTTAGCAAATTGATATAAATATTTTTAAATTCCAAGCAGCTATGGGACATTTTGACGTTTTTAAAATAAATTAGCTGATTCAGACTATATGAAATCAGCTGTTTCTTTACTATTTTTGGTTCAACCGCTCTTAACTGATGTTATTGTACATGGAAACATTAGTAGGAGCAATAATTATTTTTTAATATTATTTTGTTTGGTTTTTAGTAATGTTAGAGCATGATTACTGTTACTTAATTTATATGGTTTTACATTAGCTTTATATTTCTATTAACAATGCAAGTGCGGTCAAAATAATCAACGCTGTGTAATTACCGTTCCTGACGATTTAACAATTTAATGATAGTACTTTTGATGACTCATGTTTTCAAAAATATATATTAAAAACAGTTTTATAAACTCAACAAATTGAGCAAAATTATTGTAAATTTGTATACGAACAAGACAACCTGGCGTATTTCTTGCTGTATAGATTGTAGAAAGTCAGGAGTGGAGAGAAATATGGACGAAAGGAAATTATCGGAACGGATATCAATATGAGAATCTTCATTGTTAACAACAAAAGGAACATTGTTGGTGGAAACTACTTAGAAAAACTTTTGAAATTACTTTATGATAAGGTTTGAAAGCTATTTATGTGAATTAACTTCATATGGATTAAGTACTAGGAGGCTGTAAGGCTGTGTTCAGGTGTTGTTAATTCAAATACACATTAGGTCTCAGCTGTTTCAGCTCTCCAACTTAAACAGTCCCAGGTAGTTCGTTTAATAGACAGTCCCTCCAACACATGAGGTATTTATTGGAGTGGATTTTGATCATTTTATATATCTCTTATTTTATAATTTTGATATGTTCAGTAATAGTTCTAGCATTCTTGGCAGCATAAAAAAGACATATCTATATTTATAAAAGAGGATGTTTGTATATATATATATATATATTATATATATATATATATATATATATATATGTGTGTGTGTGTGTGTGTGTGTTTGTGTTTGAAGTTTATGCGCTGCCAAACCATCCAACCGATCGCCATGAAACTTTAGGATGTTGTCCTGTATACTTCCGAGATGGTTTCTGTGAAGTTTGATGCCGTCCACAGGGTCCCGCCCCACGGGCTCCTAAAGATCCCATGTTCTTCAAATGGAGAATCTGAATTGTTTACAAAAAACATATGACTGTGTGGTTTAATGTAGTTTCACATGCCATAAGCAGATTGAAGTTCTCACAACAACAGTACTGTATATGTTTTGATTTATTGTAGTTCTACATTTCACCTTGAGAGTGTAGCACACACTACAAAAAACCTTTACATTTATACACCAAATAAGAAGACCAAAAATATTGTTTACCCTCTTGCACTCATTTAATTAATAAATTTTTTTCTATAATTCTTTTTATTGCTTTATTTTGGTATGTCAATAGTAGGGAAAAGGGGCGAAATGCCGTCAAAAAACAGGATTTCTGCGTCAAATTGACCTTTGGACCCACTTTCCTGGCCTCTGATTGGTCGAGAGCGGTCACGTGACCTTTCCATGATGGCGGCGCCCATTTCCCGCCAAATTTCCTAACCTAACCTAACCTCACTTTTCCTAACTCAAAATTTCCATTTCCCGCCAAATTTCCTAACCTCAAATTTCCCTCAAATTCCCAAATTACCCTCACATTTCCCCCCAAATTACCCGATTTCCCTCACATTTCCCCCAAATTACCCTCAAATTCCCAAAATTACCCTCAAATTCCCAAATTACCCACACATTTCCCCCAAATTACCCTCAAATTTCCCTCAAATTCCCAAATAACACTCAAATTTCCTTCAAATTCCCAAATTTCCCACACATTTCCCCCAAATTACCCTCAAATTTCCCTCAAATTCCTAAATTTCCCACACATTTCCCCCAAATTACCCTCAAATTTCCCTCAAATTACCCTCAAATTTCCCTCAAATTCCCAAGTTTCCCACCCATTTCCCCCAAATTCCCCTAAAATTTTTTCCCCAAAAAATTTCCCCAAAATTTTTCCCAAAAATTTCCCCAAAATTTTCCCCTCTTTTTCCCCAAAATTTCCCACACATTTCCCCAAAAAATTCCCCTAAAATTTTCCCCCCAAAAAATTAAACCCAATTTCCCCCCACTTTTCCCCACTTTTCCCCCTCAAAATTTCCCTCAAAATTTCCCCAAATTTCCCCAAAATTCCCATCTTTTTTATATGAAAATTCCACTTTTAAAACCTTGTTATACTATTTTAAAAAAAACAGTTTTTAAAACCCTAATTTTTTTCCCTTTTTTTTACTATAAAAAAATTAAATTTTTAAACCAAACTTTTTTCCGTGTTTTTTTACTATAAAAAATTTCATTTTTTAACCTAATTTTTTCCCGTTTTTAATTATATTTAAAATGCACTTTTTTAACCTTGTTAAACTATATAAAATCCCAGCCCCTTAACCAAACTTTTTCCATTTTATATTATATATAAATTCACTTTTTAACCTTTTATACTATTTTTAAAATTCACTTTTTGTCCTATTTGGCTTTCTTTTTCCTTTGAAAAATACTATATAAAATTCCCTTTTTTTGTCCAATTTGGCTTTTTTTTCCCATGTTATACTATATAAAATTCACTTTTTTGCCCAAATTTTGGGTCTTTCCCGCCCAAACAACTCAACCCCGTGGGTTTTTTCCCTCCCCAAAATTCCCTTATCCAAGATGGGGTCTTTAAAACTATTAAAAAATGAAAAAATATGACAACCGGATCCAATAGGGAACGTCTTTCCCCCCAAAAATTCCCCCTCAGCCAAGATGGCGACCTTAGACTATATAAAATGAATTTTTTTTTTGCCCAAATTTATGGACGTCTTTCCCCCCCAAAAAATTCCAAAAAAATTTCCCTTACCCCAATATGGGGGGACTTTATATATAAAAAATTTTAAAAAATGATTCGACCGGTTCCAATATGGCGGTCTTTCCCTTCGGGTACTTGGGGCGACTGTTGGCAAACCTTCGTACACTCTTAGCCTAGATGCCCCACGCCGTCGGGGGGGTTTCTGACGCACACCAAAGGGCCCCGCTCGGGATTTCTTTTTTTAATTTTTATCAATTTTTTTAATTAAATCCCAGGGTTTTAATATACGCTTTTTTCCTTTGGGGGACATCCCCCAAGGTTTTCCTACACTTTTAAACCTATACTTATCTATCGAATCACAGTTATCCTCAACCCCCTACTTAACACTCAAAGCAACCCGCAATACACTTTTTTAAATTTAAATTTTTATTCAAAAATGAAGGGCCCAATTCTTTTTTTTTTTTAATTTTTTTTAAAATTTTGGGTTAATATACTGTTATCCTACCCCTTTTTAAAATTTTAATTTTTATTTTATTTTAAATACACATTTTAACATACGCTCTTACCTTCAATTCCCATCTACTTCTGGATACCTTCGTATTAACCCGACATCCTCTAAACCTAATACGCTAGCTTAACGTCTTAACTAGAGCCCTCATGCCCAAAACCGAACTATTAAACCCAAAAATTTAAATTTAATTTACTTACAAAGTCTACTCGGGCTTTATCGGTCCTTTTTTTAGTCACAAGCTTCACTTTTTCTTTTCATTAAATATAAAAAATTTTCCCATTTTCACTCCCCTTTGCGGGCATTTAAAATCTTACCTGGGTTAAACTTTTACTTACTTTTATTATCTTTTCTGTGGACTAAAAAACCTCATTCCCCACACGTCCCCATAACCCCCCTACATAACAAAACAAGCACCCCTACCTTCACTTCCTCTACAAAAACATTCCTTCCTTTGTACGAAACTCAAGGACTAATTCACTACCTTTTCACAACCCTTTTACTAGTTTTTGGGGCGGGCCGTAGTCCCCAAGTGCACCACAAAAAAAACCCCAGACAGACTCAATTTTTTTTTGCTTTTTTAATTTGGGCACCGAGGAAACTGCATATCAACCATTTGCAAACCTTAGAGGTCAAGTGATGTGATAAAAAAAAAACATTGCTTTTCCCTAAACAGATGTCTTTAGAATCCGACCATGTTTTGGTCTTTTATTAAACAAAACAAAAGGGAATTATTGGTATTATAGCCCCGTACTTTTAAAAAAAAAGGGGACCCAATAATAAAAAAAAAAAAGGAAACACTACTTTTTTTTCAGTAAAAAAATTGATTTTTTCTTGTTTTTATAAATTTATCTTACGTAATACTTTAAAAACCTTTTTCAAAAAATTTGTGATTTATTTTTAAAAATTATTACGAGTAAATTTAAATTTTAAAACAAAGTCTTATAAAATTTTGTTTTGTTGAAAATTCCATAAATTTAAAAAAATTGCAACAAAATTACATTTTGTAAAATTGAGGATAATAAAATAAAAAATTTTTACCGTTTTTTCAAAAGTTTTTATAGTTTAGGAGGTTTTTAAAAAAATATTTTAAAACTTTTTATAGCTTTAAAAAACCAATATAAAAATTACATTCATACCATTAAAAGTTACAAAAAAAAAGGTAAAAAAACTACTTTCCAATCTACAAAATTACCCCCAAAAGTAGGGGGCCCTAAAAAACCTACACCCTTTCATGTTTTCATTCCACTGAAATAGAAAAATTTTTTACCAAGTTAAAGTATTAGTCCCTTTACATACCCCATTGACATTAAATGAAGTTTTAATAACCAAAAATTACTTTTAAAATTTTAAAGAGGGCAAGGAGACCCCTTTAATTTTTTAGTTTTTTTACCAAATTTTATTGTATTTTAAACCCCCAAACCAAAAACTTACAAAAAACCCAATTATTAAAATTCCACAAACACATGATAAATAAAGTGTAAAAAACCCCCAAAACAAAAAGGAAATTCCTCACACTTTTTATAACCATAGCAAAAAACCTATTTACTGTATTTGAGAGGGTAATCTTTGAGGTAATGGGTCTTGAATGGTTTTTGAAAAAATAAATTTTGTCTTTGTTACTAATTTAAAGGTTTGTGGCCCCTTTTTAAATATATGATCTATTAAACAACATTTTTGGGTCAGAAAAAAACTAGGGAAAAGGGAAACCCAAAACCCCAATAGTATTGATTTTATTTCAAAACAAACTGTCAGTTTAAAAAACTTTTCTAACAGAAGGAAAATTTCCCTCCAAAAGTAAAAAAAAATCAAGTTACATAAAAATTTTAGAAAAAGGTAATTTTAATAAAAAATTGTGTTGAAACTTTTGTTAAAAATAAAGGAAGAAACTACCAAAAAATAGTGCTCCCCAAAACCCCCTTTAAAAAGTTGATTTTTAAAATGCAAAATAAAAAAGGTTTTTGTGTAAAAAAATTTTGTTAAAATTTCCCCTTTAAAAGCTTTAAAAATTTCCCAGTGTTTTAAAAACGTTTTTTGGCCCTTTAAAATTAAAAAAACCCTTTAAAATACTCTTATAGAAACCTTTTAAATTTAAATTTGAGCTCAAAAAAACGTACAAAACTGATGTAAAATTGTAAATTAATTTTTTAAAACCTACTTTGTTTATTTAGTTGATCCAAACATTTGGCAAAGTGTAAGTACCCAAAATTAGGGAAAAATTATCCAAAATTGTTCACATTTTAAGTTTGATTTTAACAAAAACTGGTGCTATTGATTATCTGCGTAAAAAAAAATTAACGAATATTTAGTTGAAATGGGGCTTTTGTAGAAATTTTGGGGTTTTAAACAGTAAAAAAGTTTGGCTGTAAATACTCGTTTCAGAAAATGTTATAAACCACCCCCAAAGGGACCCAAACACATGGAAAACCTATTTTAAATGAAACATGCACCCTTGACAGATCACCTACAAAAAATTAATAAATGTACGTACATACATCATACATTTTCCATTAAAAAAAAACCCTTTGTTTTTTCCACCCGCTTTTCTTGAAATTAAGGGAAGAGAGGGTTTTATAGCCCTAAATTTCCCCTTTATAAAGTAACAATAAAGTAGTTTTATGAAATTTTCCCACCCAAAAAATACATTTTTAAAAACAAACCTCCAAGCAAAAATATCCTTCTTTTCCAGTAGAAAGGGACTCATAAATTTACCCTACACAAGACATCTTTATAGGTCATTTAAACATTCACAAAACTTTAAGACTATTAAACGACCAACCAAATTAACAAAAAAGTTTTCCATAACTCTAAAATAGAAGATTTTGATTATCCATTTCCACATACTCAATACCACAAAACATTTTTTGGGATAAACACAACAAATTTAAAAAAAACAAAACTGTCGATTGACATCACCTTCCCAAAGATAAGACTTTTAAAAAGGACCACCTACCTTTGTACAAAAATCATGAAAAACAAACTCCCACACTTGCAAAATTTGATTAAATCCCATATACAACTTTGAAAATAGCCCTATTAAACATACCCTACCTTTCCAATATAGTACCACACCCCGTAAAACCCAAAAATTTTGTTTACCCACCCACATACTAACAAACAAGACTCATGATTGACCTCCATCCCCGAAAACTTTAATGGATGACCCCTCCCAAAAACTTACGAAACCACACACAAAAAAATCATAAATTAAAAATCCACCCCCCTTTACCCAACCACAACACCTCTGTTTGATAATCCACCTAACCTTGACATAAAATTTTTTTTTTGACCCCCAAAATTCCTAACATTCATAAAAAACATCCTTCCCCCTTTAAACATACAACTTAAACCACCACAAAAACAAGACTTTATGTAAAAAACCTTTTAAATACGTACCACACCTAAAAAAACCCTTGATTTAAAAACAGTCCCCCAACCTACTCTGAAACCCCGATAATCACCTAACTTATAAACTTTTTACTTTTTAAAAAAAACTCCTTTACATTTGACCTTTGTTTGGCTCATCTACCTATCCAAAAACACATTTTACAAGACCCCCTCCAAGCTCCTTCCCCTTTAACCTATTTTTTAAATTAAGACTCCCCTTTCCCACTTAGCCAACAAACAGCTATTTTTTCGGGGACCAATACCCCCCCAACCCAAATTTAACAAACAAAAACTGTGATTGACACCCCACCCTCCAAAGCTTTAAGATTTTTTAAAAAGGCCACCTACCAAAGATAAAAAAATTTAAATGATAAAAAAAAACTACACACTCTGCAGACATGACTTTTTTTTTCCATCATAAAAAGGAAAAATTGCCCTTTATTGACATCCCCCAAACCTACCCAAATTGTACGTCCCACACCCCCGTACATAAAAAGACTTATGTTTACCCCCCAACTTTTTTAATAAAACAAGACTCCGGGTTTGGGCCAAACCATTCCGTAACATTCATAAAAACCAAAACCTCCCCAAAATAAATACCACACCCCAAAAAAAATCAGGGACTTAAAAAATCCCCCAACCTATCAACCCCTCTGAACACCTTTCCCTTTGAACATTACTTAAAAAACCTGTGATATTCCCCCCAAATTTCACCAAACTTTTCATGACTTTAAAGACCAATCCCCCCTCCCTCTGCACACAAAAATTCCCTTAGGCCACACCCCCCTCCCCCCAATCACCCTACGAAAAAATCTCCTTGAGAACTCCCCTTCCACCATAAAAACATATTGCTTCTTTAAAATTTCAGTTTAAAAATAACTTTATTACACTGTAAGATGGTTAATTAGCTAAAGACCTAAAGTGTTTCCTAAAATTTCTTTTTTCTCTAGAAATATGAGATTCGTTGGTCGAAAAACATCCAAATAAACATAGAAAATAAGAATAGCTGTAGTTTCATAGAAAATTTAGCTATACAACTAAAAAAAATGGGGAAAAAAATTAGGTTTAAAAAACAATGAAAAAAAAGAAAAAAAATTTGGGGTTAAAAAAAAGAACATAGAAAAAAAATTGGTTAAAAAAAAGACACAAAAAAAAAAATTAGGTTAAAAAAATGAACACAGAAAAAAATTAGGTTAAAAAAATGAAAAATAGAAAAGTTTAGGTTAAAAAAACCCTCAGAAAAGTTCAGTTAAAATTTACAAAAAATCATTTAAAAAGGGATAAAAATTTTTTTACTTTTGTTAATTTTAACAAAAAATTTTGGAAAATAAGGATTTGCAATTTAACCTTTCGGTTGTTTGCTTTGACTTACTTTTCTGATGTTTGCCCAAAATAAAATTTTTTATGTTCATTTTTTTTAACTAATTTTTTTTGTGTTTTATTTTTTTAAAAAACCCAAATTTTTTCTGTTTTTCATTGTTTTTTTAAAACCCAAATTTTTTTTGTGTTATTGTTTTTTTAAACCCAATTTTTTTCCCATGTTAATTTTTTTAAACCTAAATTTTTTTTCCAAAATTTTTTTTGCTTATAAACAGAAAATTTTTATGAAACTACTAGCTGATTCTTTTTTTTCTATTTTTTGTTTGGAAAGTTTTTTGGGCCCAAAGACTCTCATATTTCTAGGGGAAAAAAAGAAAAATTTTGGAAAAAACTTTTGGTTTTTTAAACTATATTGAAATTTTTTTTCAGTTTTTTAAGGGTTTTTTTGAAACATGATTTTATGAAGCAATAGTGTTTTTATGGTGGGATGGGTAGTTCTCAAGGAGGGTTTGTCTTTTTTAGGATGAGTGGTTTGGGGGGAGGGTTTTGTCTAAGGGAAATTTTTGGGTGCGAGGTTGGGGGGTTTTGGGCTATTTGAGTCTTTTTATGTTTTGGTTTATTGGGGGAATATACAGGTTTTATGTAATGTTCAAAGGAATGGTGTATCAAAAGGTGTTGAGTAGGTTGGTGGGGTTGTTTTTAAACATGATTTTATGGTGGTTTTTTTGGGATGATGTTTGGGAGGTGGGTTTTTTGGGAAAGTTACGGAGATGGGATGGTCAAAACATGAGTCTTGTTTGATTAGTATGTGGGTGGGTAAAAATAAGTCTTGTTTTTTACGGTGTTTTGGTAAGGTTTCATTGGATAGGTAGGGGTTTTGTCAAAAGGACTATTTTTTTTATGTTAGTATGATGGTATTTTAAAATCATGTCTGCGAGTTTTGTAGTTTGTTTATATGATTTTTTTTTCTTTGGTGGTGGTCTTTCAAAAGTCTTTTGCTTTGGGGAAAGGGGGAGTGGCAAAACGACAGTTTTTGTTTGTTAAATTGGTTGGGAGGGTTTGTTTGGGCTGGGAAAGTAGCTGTGTGTTGGGTTTAAATGGGTAGGAAAAGTCTTACTAATGTATAGGTAGGGTAATGGAGGGTTGGGGTTTTCTTGTACATGTGTGTTTTGGGTAGGGTAAAATGAGCAAACAATGGTCAAAAAGTAATGGGTTTTTTTTGTATAAGTTTTTAAGTTTGGTGATTATCGGGGGTACAGGTAGGTTGGTGGAATTTTTAAGTCATGGTTTTTTTTGTGTGTGGTACGTTTGTTAAATAGGTGGTTATTCATAAAGTCTTTTTTTTTGTTTGGGTTTGGGTTTAAATTGTTTGTTTGGAGGATGGATGTTCATGAATTTTTAGGTTGTGAGTCAATTTAAAGGTTTTATGTCAAGGTTAGGTGGATTATCTTTCAGAGGGGGTTGTTTTGTTGGGTAGGCGGGTGGGTTGTTTTAAATCATGATTTTATTTGTGTTGGTTTCGGATGTTTGGTTGGGGTCATCCCGAATGTTAGGAGATGGAAAGGGCAATCATGAGTCTTGTTTGATTGTATGTGGGTGGGTAAAAAAAATGGGCTTGGGATGTTTCGGTGTGTTTGGGACGTTTATTGGATAGGTAGGTGTATGTCAAAGGGGCTATTTTTTTGTTAGTATGATGGGATTTGTCTTTTTGCAAAAGTGTGTAGTTTGTTTTTTCATTTATTTTTGTTCTTTGGTTTGGTTAGGTCTTTCAAAAGTCTTTGCTTTTTGGGGGGTGGGGGAGTGTCAATCGGGCAGTTGTGTTTTTTTAAATTGTTGGGGTGATCAAAAAAGTGTTTTTTTGTGTAAATTTAAATATGTGAGTGGATTAAACAAAAGTTTTTTTCTATGTAGAGTGTATGGGAAGTCTTTTATGTTTAAATTGGTTTTTGGGTTTTCAATAGGGCTTATGTTTTTGAATGTAACTGACCTATAAAGAAAGTCTGTGTGTAGGGTAAATCAGGGGTCTTTTCTTGGGGTTTGAAGGATTTAGTGCTTGGTGGGAGTTTGTATATGTATTTTTTGGGTGGAAATTTCATGGAAAAATACTTTATTGTTACTTTATAAGGGGGAATTTAGGGGTTTAAAGCCCTCTCTGGGCCCCTTAATTTTTATTGAAAAAGCTGGGTTTTGGGCAAACAAAGGTTTTATGTTTTGGTTTTTTTTGTATGTATGTAGTTTTCATTTATTATTTTAGTTGGTGATCTGTCAAGGGTTTACAGGTGTTCAGTAGTAGGTTCTCCTTTTGTTTGGGTCTTTGGGAGTGGTGTTTATTACATTTTTTGATCGAGTTATTACAGCCAAACTTTTTTACTGTTAATTCCTAAATTTTTTACAAAAGGGCCATTTCAACTTAAATTTCGTTTTTTTGTTTAAATACGCAGTTTAAACAATAGCACCAGGGTTTTTTTTAAAATCAAGCTTAAAAAAGTGAAAAATTATGGATAATTTATTCCTTTTTGGCTACTTTTCCTTTTCCAAATGTTTTTGGGGTCAACTAAAAAGCTATGTAGGTTTTAAAAAATTTAATTTTCAAGTGTTACAAACAGTTTTGGGACGTTTTTTTTGAGCTCAAATTAAATTTATTAAAAGGGTTTTTTTAAGATATTTTAAAGGGTTTTTTTAATGTTTAGGACAAAAAATCGTTGTTATGGGCACGGGAAATTTTAAATTTCTTTTAGGGAATTTATAACATTTTTTGTACACAAATAACCCTATTTATGTGCATTTTTAAATCAAAAATTTTGAAATGAAAAAGAAATGAAAAGAAAAACGTCTTTTTTTAACCGGCGAAAAAGGGTTGGGGACTAGAAAGTCCCTTTTTTCCCCTTAAAACCCGATACAAAAATTAATTTAAAAATTTTTAACAGGTTTTTTTTTTTTAAAAACAGTAATTGCAATACGGAAAAAAAGTAACAATTTAAATATTTATTTAAAATATTTAAAAAAAAAAAAATTTTAAAGTAAATTTAAAATTAATTTTAAAGCAGTGAAAATTTTGTATGTAATTTTCAAGTATAAAATAAATTTTAAAAGACCCTTTGAAAAAAAAAATTTTGATTATGAAATTCCCCTTTTCCCCCTCACACACGCTCTCTTCAACTGGATCAAAACCCCTATTCAAACATTTATTAACTTAATAGGAAATTTATAAAAATAAAAAAAAAAAAGAAAAAAATTACCAAAAAACATTCATACGTGTGAAAAATTTAAGGGGGTTTTGGGGAGTACTTTGTTGGTAGTTCTTCCCTTTATTTGAACAAAGGGTTTTAACCCCTTTTTTTTGTAAAAAAGACTCTTTTTCTGAAATTTGTAGTATCTTTGATTTTTTTTTTACTTTTGGAAGGAATTTACTCTTTTGTTTGAAAGTTTTTTTAAATGGGGCGTTTTTTTGAAAAAAAAATCAATTTCTATGTGGTTTTTGGGTTCCATTTTCAAAAGTTTCTCTTTACTATTTTTGTTGTTAATAGATCATTTTATCAAAGGGGGCCGCGCCTTTGTTGTAACAAAAATACAAATCATTCAAACTACACTCATTTAAGAACCCCTTTCCTCTACGTTTTAAAGTTCAAATAAGTAATAGTGTAAATTTCTTGGTGTATATAAAGTGTGAGGAAATTTTCCTTGTGTTTGAGTTTTTTACACTTCATTTATCTGGGGTTTGTGGGGTATAATAATTGTTATTTGTAAGGTTTAAAGGGTTTGGTTTTAAAATACAAAAAATTCGGTTGACCCAAAGTTAGGGGGGTTTTTTGGAAAATCTTTTAGTTTTAAAAGTATTATTGGGTTTGTTTACTTCATTTTTAAAATCAATTTGGGCGTATGTAAAGAGGGAATGAATGCTTTAACTTGGTAAAAGTTTACTATTTCGTTTTGAATGAAAATTTTAAATTTGGGGGTGTGTTGTTAGCCCCCTACTTGGAGGTTAAAGTGTTGATTGGGGAAAGTAGTTGTTACCTTTTTTTTTGTGACTTCAATGTGTATGAATGTAAATTTGGGTATGGTTTTAAGCTTTAAATGTTTTACCTATTGTTTTTAAAAAACCCACCTAAACTATAAAAACTTTAGAAAATACGATTAAATTTTGATGTATGGGTCTTTCATTATTACAATGTAATGTGTTAGATTTTTATAAATTATGGGGAAATTTTCAAAAAAAAACAAATTGATAAAAACTTTGTTAAAAATTTTTTTTTACTCGTAATAAATTTTTAAAAAAAAAATCACAAAATTTTTGAAAAAGGGGTTTTATTTTAAATTAGGTATGATAATTGATAATTAAAAAAGAATTTTCAATTTTATTTTAATGAATAAAAAAAGTAGTTTTGTGCTCTCTTTTTTTTTATTATTGCTTTTTTTTTAAAAGTACGGGAATATAATACCAATAATTCTTTCGTTTTGGGTTTTTAAATTTGAAACCCGGGTTATGGGTTTTTGGTTTCTTCGCCCCACTGTTGGAAAGGGGAAAATGCCTGTTGTTTGGGTTTTATCACCCCCTTCCACCCTTTTCCTCTAATTTTCCCCCGGGGTTTGGTTGAAAATGCAGTCCCCCCTGGTGCAAATTTAAAAAAGCAAAAAAAATTGGGGTCGTTCTGGGGTTTTTTTTGTCGGGTGCACTGGCACTACTGGCCCGTCCGTAACTTGGGAAATGGGTTGTGAAATTGGGGTGTTAGCCTTGGTGTCGGTTTCCAAAAAGGGAAAGGAAAGTTTTTTTTTGAAAAAGTGAAGGTAGGTTTTGCTTGTTTCGTTATGTAGGGGGGGTTTATGGGTACGTGGATGGGGGTGGGGTATTTTGGGCCCAGAATTGTAATAAAAGTAAAATAATGTACCTAGGTAAGATGTTTAAGCTGCAAAAGGGGGAGTGAAAAAAAGGAAATTTTTATAGTTAATGAAAAAGAAAATGTTTAAACTTGTGGGCTAATAATGGAAGTAAAGCCCGAGTAGACTTTGTAAATTCGTTAAGTAAATTTAGGTTTTAATTTGTTGGTTAGGCATGAGGGCTCTAGTGTTTAAAAGCGTTAAGCTAGCGTATTAGGTTTTTTGAGGATGTCGGGGTTTAAAAAGAAGGTATCCAAAATAGTTTGGGAGTTGAAGGTAAAAGCGTATGTTAACTGTTTTTATTTAATTTTAAAAAAAAAATTATTTAAAAAAAGGTTTGGAAAAAACAGTGTATTACCCCCAAATTTTAAACAGATTTTAAAAAAAAAGGGAAATTTTCCCTTCAAATTTTTTAATAAAAAAATTAATTAAAAAAGTGTATTGGGGTTGCTTAGAGTGTTAATAGGGGCTTGAGGATGAATGTGATTCGATTGAAAATATAGGTAACAGTGTAGGGGAAAACCGTGTGAGTGTCCGAAGGTAAGAAACGTTTTATTAACCGTGTTTTTGTATTTATTAAAAAATTTATAAAAATTAAATAAGGGAAAACGTGCGTGGCAATTTTTGGGTGTGCGTCAGGGCCCCCCAGCGGCGTTGCTTTTTTAGGCTAAGAGTGAAAGAAAAGGGAGCCAACAGTGCCCCGGGAAATTCCCCCAAGGGGGGAAACCCCCCTTTGGCCCTTCCCTAAACTTTTTAATTTTTTATAGTTATAAGTCCGCCCTATTGGGTTAAGGAAATTTTTTGGGGGAATTTTTTGGGGGGGAAAAAGACCCCTCATATTTGGGCAAAAAAAAAAGTTCATTTTTTATAGTCTAAGGTTCGCAATTTTTGGTGAGGGAATTTTGGAGGGAAAAAACGTCATATTGGATCCGGTTGGGCATATTTTTACATTTATTATAGTTTTTAAAAAAACCGCCATCTTGGATAAGGGAAATTTTTTTGGGGGGGGAAAATTTTCCCCCGGGTTTTTTGGGGGGTGAGTTGTTGTGGGGGGGGGAAAGGGGCGCCCAAATTGGGAAAAAAAAAGGAAAATTTTTTATGTATATCCCTGCCCAAAAAGGGCGCCCTATTGGACAAAAAAAAAATGAATTTTTATATAGTATAACTGGGGAAAAAGACGCCCCCTATTTGGGCAAAAAAAATTTAAATTTTTTTTTTAGTCTAACAAAGGGTTTAAAAGTGAATTTTTTATAGGGATAAAATGGGGGGAAAATTAGGTTAAGGGCTGTATTTTATATGTAAAAACAAGGTTAACAGTGCAAATTTTTTAAATTTTTTAACACGGAAAAAGTTTTTGGTTTAAAAGAATTTTATATAGGGATAACACGGAAAAAAAATTAGGGGGGAACCAAAGAATTTTAATAGTATAAAAATGGAAAAAATTATTTTTTAAGGGCTGTTTTTTATTTTAGTTTTAACAAGGTTAACAGTGAATTTCATATAGTATGAAGTGGGAATTTGGAGGGAAATTTGGGAATTTGAGAATCAGAACTTATGCATTGTTTTCTGTTTATCAAGTAATGGAAAGAGTAAGAAAATGTATACACATGTTTTGTCTCAAAACTGAGAAATTACTCAAACAATTGGTGTGTGCCAAGCTACGTTTATTAAAACCTCGATCAACCAGAAAAGTTCCTTTCTGTATAAATATAGTACAACATTCACTCTATATATAACTACAAATTTAACTTCCATATCTAAACGTAATTAATCATGTGATTGTAAAAATTCTATTTGGAGCCTGTCAAAGTTGTATACTTATATTGTTAGCAACTGTGTTGGCTTCAAGTTAAATTTAAATTCATGTGTATGTGACTAACTTTTAGTTATTTATAATTATTATTAACGGATAAATTTTCATTTGATTGCATTTCATATCTATAACCTAACATAGATTACAAAAAAAGTAGTAGCCTACATTCTAAAATAATAATTTTTCTTCTACGTTAGTAACTCGTTAATAAATAAATGTAAACGTATTTAAATAGGTTTACTGTGACATTCCGTGTGGTTTTAGGCTTCGACAAATCTACATTATATTTATTAGGGTTTGAGTGTTAAATTACTTTGTCCAAAAAACAAGATGAGATTTTAGGAATCTGAAGGAGATCGCTTTTATAATGAATGCTGAGTGATATCTTAGATTTATAGACTCCAATGGAGCTCTTCCCTAAAATACACTGCCCCAAATTCGTGGTAATAAGACTAAATATAGTAACAAATCCCTGCTCAATTCCTATTTATCATTTTTATTACGAAGCTTAATAAACGAAAATTGTATATACACAATTATACAACGCTTTTATGGAATGCTATTTGACAGTTTTGTTAAAAATATCCATAATACTTTCTTTAAACTTGTACAAACCAACTTCACTAGCTAACTTACAATAAACTTGCACGAATATGATGAAATTTAACTCATATTTAGGTATTTTCAAAACATTTATAATCTATTATGAATAAATATTGCACAATACATTTATGTTGTAAATTAGAAAATAGTTTGCGTCAATATTAAATTTAAAGGACTCAAGTGACTCTGGTGCAATAATAAATAAAAAAAGTGGTTGAATCTAGGAGTTACAGTTATATTTGTGTATTTAAGATAAAATTTAATTGTTTCCTTTTATAACCAATCATAAAAACCTTTCTTTAGCCAAAACAGATAAACCTGGATAACTCAAATTACTGCTAAATTATTTTATTTTACTGTCTAATTTCTACGTCGCTGTTAATTTAGAAAGAAAAATATTAACATTTTATGTCACTACATTAATATTAACATTTTATGTCTACATTAATATTAACATTTTATGTCTACATTAATATTAACATTTTATGTCTACATTAATATTAACATTTTATGTCTACATTAATCAACAAAAAAACGCAAAGCCTATGTTTATATGAACCTTTTTTACTTACTCAAAATATTTTATCGATACTAATAATAAGCAGTTCTTTTTAAACAAATATTGTTATTCCTTAAAATTCCGACTTTCGTGGATATTGATGCTAGCCTCTTTATTGCACATGGCATATGTTTTTACTCAAAGATATAAAAGAACCGATATTCAATAACAGTAAGGAGAATATATTTATGTCAGATATTTTGACAACAGATGTTCCCTTAAAGGTATTGGTTTAACTGACAGCCTTTCAACCTTATTTTTAACCTTTTTTCGAGTGTACACATGATAAATATAACCACATAAAACCCCTAAGAAGCATAGTTTTATTCTATGATAATTAATTAATCCTACTACGTGGGGTTGTTTTTTTCCCCTTTGTGTTATTTACCAGCGATATGCTAGGTTGTATTTAAGTTTATCAGGCCAGAGGGTATCGAAAAGTATGCCCGTAGTTTACTGAAATCAATCAATAATGTTACATTACTTCAGCAGAGTTACATTACTTTTCCTAAATGTGTTTTTTACCCGATCATTTATAACAAACGTGATCTAAATGTGCTTATTACATTAGTAATATCATATTTCAACTTAATATGGCAATAACAATGCATAAAGTGTTATTAAAATTATTCTGTTCAGTTATACATAAATAAATACATAAACACAATTTTTGTTAAAGTTATTAGAGGTAGTATTTATCTTTTTTACATGTAAAAATCTCTTGTGGAAGAAATTATAACTTTTCACGTGACAGAGGTAAAATAAGATATAAAATAAAGTATTAGATACCGAAAACAATATTTCAAACTATTTTTAAAATGTACTAATTAATATCGTACATTTCTATAATATCGTAACAACTCACTACTCTGTTTCTAACTATCTAACTAAATTGTGCATTGTATCATTATATTTTACTTCAATAATTCTAATCAATACATATTTAAACACCGTAATATTGGCATCTAATGAACTAATGTTGTGATTAGTTGTGTAGTGTTACTTGTACTTTTATTGTATCTAAAACGTGTAAAATTCTAATCATAAAAACAATGTAAATACAAATGAAAGAAAATAGAATAATAATAAAGAATACTGATTATATTGGAAGTTTAGCTTTCATATTGCCTAATTTTTTTCAAATTTTCATAAATAATACGTGTAGTCTTATTTAATTTATATTTTATTGATAGACGAATACAAATCTCTAACATTGCCCTTCCAGCAAAATTGTGAATCTTCATTTCTACAAGGATATTACTTTAAAATAAATAAACTAGTTTTATACTTTCTGTTGTCATTTATGTAATTAACTTACATTGGTAAAGCTCAACATGTAACTAATGGATGGCAAACAGGCAAGCACATTGAGTTCTATTGTTTTATACAGGCCCATTGTGTTGAGTTGCTTGGTAGATGCTGACATAAGGAGCCAACTCAGCCATCTTGGACTGAGCAACAATGAACACTCCTTGACCTAATCTACCAATCAATTTTTAATGAGTATGTTAGAACAACATATTGATGGTATTCAATTGATTTTAAAAATTCACTTTTTATTAAATAATATTATTATTTCATATGTGATCATTTGTTTGTTTGAATACTTGTACATAAATGAATTGAAAAATTTCAGTTGTATTCATATTCAATTATGCACAAGCACTTCCTGACAGTTCTTGGTCTAATTTATAAAATTGTGTTCAAATTATTCCCACATTGCCAATTCATTCACTACTTTGTTCGTATCAAAAATAACGTCTCTTAGTTAACGGTTGTTCCCGATTAATTTATTTAACATACATTAGTACCACTAATAAAATATAAACATCATTATGGGCTAATTAAATATTTTGTTTTGTTAACTAACTTAAAAAATAAAAACTACTTATCAAACCAAAACAAGAAGTTCCGAAAATCCCATTTGTAAAATAATTTGCGTAAATAATAACAAGCGTACCAGTGTTGTCTTTGTTATGCAAGAGAAACTTGAGTGGAACGTGAGCAATAAGTTGTGTTGAAGGTTTTATCCTGTATGCCATTAGTTGTAGCTTTATTTACACCAATATATCTGTGTTACTTTCATTAAACTTTATTAATTCCTTCCAATCATCTGTTACGGAACTTTCTACACCAAGTGTACAGCATTAATATCACAACAACTTCCGGACTTTTTTCAAAAATAATTAGTAAAATAAATAAATAAACATATATATTGATGACGTAAATGGTTGTTAAATAAAGACATAATATAGCAGGTTTTAGCGTGTTGCTTCAGCATAACGCCATTAATAAAACCCCCACAAAGTTATGCACCGGAGGCATGTTGGATTCCAGGAATCTATCATGGTTCTGTGGTATTGCTAAATATATTTTCCTCTAAATTCAACTAACCTCTGCAGAGATTTGCTCATACAATATGTATTGAGAAATAACAAATGTAACTTCTGAGGATTTCGTGTGTGTCCTATGGATATTCACTATACGCTGCTGGGCCTGGTAAGTGGGTTTGTATTGTTTAGTAATGACACGTATGGCTGTTTAGTAGTGACGTATGGCTGTTTCAGTAGTGGCCGTATGGCTGTTTTGTAGTGGCACGTATGGCTGTTTAGTAGTGGCACGTACGGATGTTTAGTAGTGGCACGTACGGATGTTTAGTCACATTAAAAATGTAGCATAATCCATAATTATAATATTCGCGAAATAAAATTAATTTCAGCATACTAAAACTGTTTGGAAATAGCTGTCAGTGTGAAAATTAGTTTGAAGGGTCCCTTTTTCAATCAATGAGACTTGGAGTCTAAAAGATACAAAAGGATGAAGGGATGTGTATGTATTTGATTTACGGTAATAAGCAGGCTAGCCTAAATGTTAATAATAAATATTAAAATAGCCAAATGTTTTACATGTTAATACAATTTTTATATTATTTCATCTAAAAATAACATCATCAATTACGTTATTATTAGCAGATGTTTCATATGTGTTGCACATTGTACTGCCATATTGTATTGGACCTAATGTAACATAAATTATCACATTTTGAAAATCTTCATACTATTGGATTTGTAATTACAAGTAATAATATTTTCAAAAAATCTATTTATTGGTTTAGGAGTTATTTAAGATGGCCACCATTTTGAAAATTTAGATACAGGAAAACTAATTCCTTTTCTCAGAGTTTACGTTTATGTTATAAAGGGATATGCAAAATAACAGCTTAATACACTTTATTGTTTTGCTTTATAAATTTGAAAGTTAAAAAACAAAATGGTGGCTGGAAGGATAACCAAGGTGTTTAGGATACTTTAAATCTGATATTTGTGATTCTAAATGAACCAGTAACAACAACAATAAGAGAGGTCAGAGACATTCTTTATATTTCAGATAAACACTTTTAATGTAGTTCTTGATTTAAATATGTAAACAATCACTAATAGATCGTTACAGTAAGTAAGGGTTTAGTTTGAAATTAATGGTTAGTAATACTGTGAAATAGACCACGACCATATTCAGTAAGAAAAATCACTGGATGGTAGTCATTCTTTCTTGGAATATGATGACAGTAAACGTAAATATATTTTTGAATTAATTAATTTGTTCAAATGCATTGTAGAAGTTAAAAATAACTAAATCCACATTTGTAAACCGTGTTTGTGAACATCATGAAATCTTCAGTAAGAGAATATTTTAAATACACTTACCTTTTTAAAAAACTCTAGTGACAACTAATAATGCACAATTGTCTTTATTACTCAGACAATTAATTTACAAAACTTCCCTTCACAGAGTAATGTAAATTACGTACAGGAACTTCCTCTCTTCCCACAACAATTGAGATTTAGCTGTGAAAGTTTCTGCGCCACTAACGAGTTTACAAATAAGATATCCAGATGGTAAATTCCTTATAATTGGTTTTATTACCAGTAAAGTAAATTACTTCTTAGTCAAGTTGGTTTTATTTCTACTAGGGAAAAATTTACCTTAAATTGATTATATTAATTCAAAAGATATTTAGTTGAATATTATTGAATAATATTAGATGAATAATAATGAAGGGAACCCCCACTATTAGTGATAGTCTGATTACTTACACGTGTAGTTCTTTATAATACAATCTGAACAAGCTAATTATAAAGTTCATCCACTGATACTATGGAGTTTCAAACAATACATAATCTGCAAAACTGCGGATTCTTGTTATTTTGTATTGATTTTCTTTTCTTTACGGATAAAGATCAATAGCTTGTATAACGGTGAAATGGATCAAAACATTTAAAGTGATTAATACCGTGTTCTTTTTTATAGTGTATTTGTAATGAACTTTGATGTGGAAAAGCTTTTGAGATTAGGTAAGCTACGTTTGGGTCCAAATTAAAGATAGGGCCTATTTTACCGTTAGAATAAATTAATATTAAATGTCAAAATTTTTTGTATCCAAATGGTAAATAAAAGAAAGGTATTTAAAATTAACTACAGAAATAATTGTACCTTTATTATTGAGTTTTTTAACTCCTTAATTTCTTCTCCAACACTAAGTCAAAGAACCTTATGTTAAATCCTCAGAATAAATCAGTAATAATAGAATATCACAACTCTTTGTCAGACTATGTTAGCTAAACATTTCTCAAACGTACGTCAAATAATGTATTTATGTGAAATCCGTTCGATAATTTAATATCACAACTCTTAGATGGATTACATTAGATAAACCTTTCTCGATATAATAGACTTTTATGCCATTATCCAATACACATCATATTCTCTTAAGCTCTACGCTCATTTGGATATTTTGATTTTGAGTGGTTATCAAACTTTTATCTAAAAATTAAAAAAAAATATAGTTATTTGATTTACCATATTGATGTAATATATGATCTACTGTACCTCAAGTTATTTTCTCACATCACCTCACAATTTAATATTTTTTCTTTTTATATTAGTGCAGCGTAATTATTGTACTACTTATATTTTGTAACATACCCAGATATTTCAAAAAATCATTTTATTAAAAGGGATACGCAGACATGTACATTTATTTATTTTATTTCAGATGTGGTAGGCATCAAAAGGGGTTTGGAAATAGCTGCTTATGTGAAAATTAGATTGAGTCGACCCTCCTTTTCGATCAATGGAATCTAAAAGATACAAAAGGTTGAAGGGATGTGTATGTATTCTATTTACGGTACTAACAAGCTTGGTTTAGAAG
>JAQJVL010006820.1:0-27041 GCA_035578905.1 Stictocephala bisonia | reverse complement strand
CTATTGCCAACTGCCTCTTCCACACTTATTACAGTGGTACTGAACTTATCCAGCATGTAAATGTAGATGTTGTCCAGATATCAAGGCTCCTCAATGGTAAGCTACTCTATTGCCAACTGCCTCTTCCACACTTATTACAGTGGTACTGAACTTATCCAGCATGTAAATGTAGATGTTGTCCGGCTCACAAGGCTCCTCAATGGTAAGCTACTCTATTGCCAACTGCCTCTTCCACACTTATTACAGTGGTACTGAACTTATCCAGCATGTAAATGTAGATGTTGTCCGGCTCACAAGGCTCCTCAATGGTAAGCTACTCTATTGCCAACTGCCTGTTCCACACTTATTACAGTGGTACTGAACTTATCCAGCATGTAAATGTAGATGTTGTCCAGATCTCAAGGCTCCTCAATGGTAAGCTACTCTATTGCCAACTGCCTCTTCCACATTTATTACAGTAGTACTGAACTTATCCAGCATGTAAATGTAGATGTTTTCCAGCTCACAAGGCCCCTCAATGGTAAGCCATTCTAATGCCAGATATCTGTTCTACACTTATTAAACCTGTGATGAGAGGTGTGCCACAGGGATCCGTTCTGGGACCTCTACTTTTCTCACTTTACATTGATGATGTAACATCTGACATATGCTTCTCTAAATATCACTTGTACGCTGATGAATTACAGATTTACCAACATTTCCCTATTGCTGTGTCCCACCGAGCAGTTTCACAAATGAACCTTGATATTGCTGCAATAGCTGCTTGGGCTCAGAGACATGGACTAATGTTAAATGATAATAAAACCAAGACTATCCTTATTGGACATTCTAGACTACTTCGACAAATCAATTTCACTGATTTTCCTAGACTGAGACTAAATGACAATACTCTCGACTACTCCGACAGTGTAAAGAATCTAGGACTTACTATGACTAAAACTTTGGGTTGGACTGATCATGTTACGTTGGTATGCAGTAGGGTGTTTGCTGGCATTCATAGTCTTAAACAATGTGCTTCCTATCTGCCATTTTCTTTGAAAGTGATGCTAGTTAAAACTCTGGTTCTGCCTCACTTCAACTACTGTGACGTGGTGATTAATGACATGACTGTTAAGCTCTCGGGCAGGCTTCAAAGAGCACAGAACTTCTGCATTAGATTTATATTCAATTTAAGACAGGATGATCATGTTTCTCCTTTCTTCAAACAGTTAGGGATGCTCAAACTAAAACAATTTCGTGAATACCACATCCTTATTCTTGTGTTTAATATTTTAAACACTAGATCTCCTGAATACTTGTCCGAACGTTTCAAGTTCATCTCCGAAATCAGTACCAGAAATACATGTCAGGGAGCCTCCCTACTATCAGTGCCTATTCATTACACCACTCTCTATAGCAAATCTTTTACCGTTTCTGCTTGTCGTTTATGGAATTTGCTCCCTGATAACATCAGGACCATTGATAAGCGCGCTCGTTTCGGGTTGGAGGTAAAGGACCGGCTTCTGTGGGGCTGGTAGGGGTGGGTGGGGGTTTCGGGGGCTGTGGTTCATGAGTGATTTGTATGTGTGTGGAATGTATGATATTAGAAATAATTAATTTCTGAATATTGATTTATGTCTTTATTATTTTAATATCAGTAATGTTCTTTTGCCATTTTTATCAATAAAATGTTATATATAAGTTATTGTTTTGTTTTAGGATATACAAGTAGATATTTAAGAAACTGTAAAATTTACTGTATATATTTCATATAGTTAAAAAAACAACATATTTTTGGAAATAAGGTTGAGTGGAAGAGAGGACTTTATAGTCCTAACTCCGCCTAATAAAGACAATTTTCATTTCATTTCATTACAGTGACACTGAACTTAGCCGGAATATGGTAAGCTACTCTTATTACAGAGATTTATTATCTTAATAATTCAGTATATATCTTGTCTTCTACAGTTCTGTACTGGTCTTTAATATTATATTTTAATATCTACTTATTACAGGTGTTATATTTTCAATACTAAACAAAATCTGTAAAGTTATCAAACTTTTGACCATTTTGGTTTGAACAATTAAAACAGTTTATAAAAATAGCTTGAATTTGTTTGTTATTGTAAGCCATCTGCTTATCAGGTACTCTGGGAATAGTGACATTTGAGATGTTTATGGCTTTCATATTCTATCAATTTATATACCATAAAGCTCGATGTAGTAACTGACAAAAAATGTTGTGAGTCACTTCCTGGCATCCTACCCCCATTATTTGTATACTTGAATTGAAGCTCTCTGTCTGAAACCTTCAGGAAAATGTATCTTTATGACATAAATAATTGGCAGCCTTTTTTTAGCACAAAAATGTCTGATGTAATTTTGATAGGGAAATCACAAAAAAGTAGTTTTCTTGACTTAGCTTAGAAAGTTTTTGAGTAAAATTTTAAAAGCTCTAACTGCATGTATGTTTAAACTCAAATTTTTGGGTGTATCGACAATCCAAAAACAAGACTTCTTGAAAATGCAACATTTTTTTAACACCGACTATCCACTCAAGAGGGTTTTAAAACCGAAGAAATATATCATCAAATTTTCACAAAGTAAAATACCCTGGCGAGGCTTTAAGCCAAGTAGCTTTACTGACGAAATCCACAAAGGCCATATGCAAGAGATCCCAGGTGAGGCCTTAGGTTGAGCTTTCCCACAAGAGCATAACGAGTGGTGGGGTCAATTCCCCTTGTATCCTCTAGCATAATTGTAAAATGAGTGATAAATAGATTTTGTAGTTATTATACTTAACGTTACAATAATGCAAGTGATTAAGTTTGTAACAACTCATTTTGGCAATGGGGAAAATTTCGCTTTCTAAACCATTAATATGTTTAACTGTTCGTTATTGGCTGACCTTGAGGGTCCTGCTGAGAGACGTTGCCCCACAACACTGCTCCCACTCTTCCACTGACAGAGCCTGGGTGGGGGGACAGGGTAAATACCTCAAGCACCGGCCTAGAAAAATTCTCTTTGCAGTCTGACTTTCAAACGATCGGGACACACCTAAGTGACGATGCTGTACTGACCCTTTTGAGTAACGTTAAGATCAAACATTGTATATATACAGCTATAATTGTAGTAAGTCTATATATATATATATATATATATATATCAGTAGATACGTTACGACCATAATTTTTTGCTACAGCTAGTTAAAATACTGCGTAATTACGTTACAGTCATGGTCTACTGACGTTTGATCCTTGTAGCTGTGTACATTGTGCTAATACTTGTATGGTATTTAAGTGTCATACTTCTTAGACATCAGTTCAATCTAGATATTAAGTAATTTAACCTGTATTAACCTGTAATAGTATTTTTGCAGTAATATACTTCTTAGAAATCTAGTACAGTGGTAGAACCTGTAATAACACTTTCGTAGTGACGGTATTATAGAGTGATAAACCTACCAGATTACACCTTTGATGTTAGCTTAAATGCCACATTGCTTTAGGTTTCCCGGAAATGTATGACATTGATTATCTTTAACACTTTGGGGTACAGTGGTATAGTACAGGTGACTGTGTAAGATGCTAATACCTATACAGATAATCATGGTATATTTATTTATTTATTCAAATCAAATCAAAATAAACTTTATTCCACAAAAATAAACAGCTTTCTCATACATTGAAATGGAAAAAATATTCCCCCAAAGACTACAGATCTGAGCGGGGGAAGAGTTCAACTCAGCCTTATAAGAACTATATAATTATATAGATCATAATAAAACGAAATAAGATTAATTAATTTGAATTGTACATACAATACATATGTATGTTCAAAATACATAGCTAAAAAATTTGAAAAGTTATAAGGAAACAATTTGCTAATACTACAGGAACAAAAACAAAAATTATTTTAATAATAAAAATAATGTACCAAAACATTCGAAGTCTGTAATTACGGTAATTAAAAATATTGTTATTAAATTAAATAGAAAAATGCGTATTAATTAATTATTAATGTTGAGCCTAACATATGGTGACTGTAATAGGCTTTCTGTGGCCTCCCAACCAATATTGTACAGCCAATTTGTGAGTGTTCGTTTATATGTGGCAACACTGTCTTTTTTTTAGCGTCAGTTATTTCAGTAGTCAAATTTCTGTAAAGAATGTGAGAAAGATAATAAGAGTTATGAAGTTTTAGCCTGTGTTTAAGCCTTGGAACAGCGTATCCATAATTAACTTGGTGTCTAGTTGAATGTTCATGCTGATTCTCTAGGAGGATATTTGGCTTATTGTTTTTAATATGTAATAGCAAGGTTTTTACCTAAAGTTGTCTAATATTGAGTACTGGAAATTCTGTAAAAAGTAATATTGAAGGAAATCTTGCATGTTTTTTTTTTAACTATTTTTAATATGATTCACTGAGTGACCGCAAGAGGCTCAATACCGCTCATGGTGCTCCGCCCCAAGCAAGAATGCTGTACTGTAATAATGACTGGACGTAAGAGAAGTAAACAGTCCTGCGTTGTTGAACTGTAAGGATTTGACTGAGCTGTGTAAGTGCATAAATTAATTTTCTCAATAACTTTTTAACATATTGAACATGTACATTCCAACTTAATTTGTTATCTATAAATACCCTTAAGTATTTGTAGTGATCAACTTGTTCGATTTCCCCACAGCCACTGGTAGTCGACCGCGTATCAACACAAGAGTGCATTCGCAGAACCAAGCTGTCTGGACCAGACTGATATTTCTAGTTAAAATTTGCAGACATTTAGTTTTGCTAATATTTTCAGTTAAATTGTTATGTAGAAACCAGTTTTTAATTTTATGATAGATCACTCCGCGTGACACTGTACACCTCATCCCACTTGGCCCCAGTGGAAACCACGGCAGCATCATCAATAAACAGAAACAGTTCACTCTAAGATTAATTTTTGTAACATTATTAATATAGATTAGGAAGAGCAAAGGCACCAGATTCCTTCCTTGAATGACTCAATAGTCAACATTTGCTAATTCACTACCCACACCATTCAATGAAACTGACTGGAGACGGTCAGAGAACCAAACAAGTTAAAGTTAAAGATCGTCTTATTTTACCAGGTGAAGTTAGGGCTAAGAAGCCCTCTCTAACACTTAACCTGGGGACCAACGGCTTAAGGGTGACTTCCAAACCACCACCAGTAACCGGGCAGGCGGGCTGCGTGCAAGGACGGGATCGCTCAGACGACGGTGACCCATCCAAGGGACAGCCACGCTCGATGTTGCTTGACTCCGTTATCTTGCGATAACGTCGGAACCCTCCGGTCAAGGCCACTCACTGTTCAACATTTTTAATTTCGACATTTTTATTGCCAATGTTTTCAATTTTTGAAATTAATTTTACTCTGTCAACTGTATCGAAAGCTTTTGCAATGTCTAAAAAGGTAATTAGTACATGCCTCTTAGAAGTGATTTGACTCATTACATGTTTTGAGATATCAAATAGTGCATCTGAAGTGCTTTTATTTGACCTAAAACCGTATTGACTTTCAGAAATTAAATTGTATTTCTCTAAATAATTTGTAAGCTTCATTTTAACTCACTTCTCAATGATTTTAGAGACGGTAACTAACAGAGAGATTGGCCTGAAGTTAGAAAATATATTTTTTGGACCAGACTTAAAGATTACATTCCAACGGTCAAGACCATTTTATAATTAGAATTAAACAAAGATCTAAGTAGTCTAGCATATGCTATGTTCTATGCTAATGTTCATCCAAGATACTTGCATGGGCTAGCACCTTTCTCAAGACGGACTCCTTATAAACCTGGTACGGTGGCTGCACCTGTAAGATGAAACCAGATATTATGCGGTGAAGTGTTGTAATACGGTGATTAACCTGGCAGGTGACCCTACAGAGGAAATAATTTATGTGATGTATTTCGCAGATACGAGATTAAGTCCAGGAAATCTTTTATCGCTTACATTTGGGATAAAAATCTAACGGATCAACATCTAACACCAAATCTAAGAGGTGTAAATTCGGGATTATGATTAAAGTCTGTACATTAACCCCACACCCTCATCCACTTCCACTAAACGGTCCAAGAGGTATGCATTTTATTTAACTACACAGACGTTATCTTTTTATTTTCATTAATTTGTTGGCTTGATGATTTGTCACAATTAATTAGTATTATTATTTTGTGCTCTGATCCAACACTTGAATACTAAATACATCATTTAGAACCCTGTAATCTACCCTGCCAGTGTATCTGAGTTATCCGTGGCCACCAATTAATTTTTATGCGGTTGAAGTTTGTCCTTTTGAAATAAAACTCTTCATAAGTTTGTCATCAGTCAGTCACTAGTCCCAGTCAAGTTTCAAAAGTATATTGCTTATATTTACATTGAATTTTATTTGTTGAGAACGAAAACTTAAAAATTGTTTTTGCTTTTAGAGGCAATAAAGAAATTGCTTTTGCTTAAGAAGTCTGCACATGTGGTTTTAATGGCCTCTTTGGAGAAAGCTATTTGGAACTGGATGGATACTTACCCTCATGAGTTTGCTGATGTTCAGGTTAGTTGTATTATAAATAACTAATGAATTATCTTTTTCTTTGAAAGATGGCTTTTGAATTTTAAAAATTGAGTAAATGTTTAATCCAAAACAGTTGAGGTTCTTATGTTATTACAAATTAATTAATTAATAAAAAATTAATCAACTTGAATAATTTTAATGTATTTATTTTGAACTTATTTATTTATTTATTAATACATTTAGTTTTACAGCGTTGACCTCACCAAGTTTGGTGTAACTTGTCGGTGAGGTCCATATAACATTTAATAAATAACTCTATTTAAAAATTATCAAAGTAATTGTGGTGGTTTAGGGCAGCACTACAATGTTAACTGTTTTGGCAGTACAATGAAAGAGAAAGTTGGGACGTGCCGGCCCACTAATAATATTGATTAATAATAACTAGTAAATAACTAGAGGACACCTCTTCACTCTTTGTAATTGTAAAATCACTATTAAATTTGTTTAGAATAACTCATTCACATTACTTGCGTAACTACCAATTTATTGTAGGAAACACCTAATGATATTACTTAGCCTATTTAATTTGTTTTTGTTTAACAGCGAGTATTAATTAAATAAATAAAATACCTGAATTTGATTACCATTGAAACCTTCAAGTCCAGTAGAGCGGAGCCCTACAATCAAATGTGAATAAAACCATTGTAATTCTTACAACCTTCCCTGGTTTTAACATTATGAAAGATATAACCTCAATATTACAAACACCATTGTTAACGTTCCAACAGCTGCTAAAACATTTTGAAAAAGCATTATTTACATTTGAACAGCTGTTACTTTTCGACTCATTTAAATCCATTTATTTTTGTTTGTTCTATTTGGTTGAATTGTTTTCACACTTACTAAAGTAACGTTTAAGTTTGACATTAAAAATTGTCTTCTTGTTAAAGTTAAAAAAACTGGCCTGTCTTTTTAATTTATTACCTGTCAATACCTGTAGGTGGGATGAACCTCCCTCATGGGGAATGGATACTAATAAATAAATTGCTTCCAATTTGGCGTAGAAAGGTATAACTAATAAAAATATAAATGGAGATTGACACTACATCAGTGATGTGATTGTGGGGAGTCTATCCAAACAATGGATCACATAGTTACAGAGTGCCTCCTGCACTCTTTTATGGAGAGATTTTGCTAGTGTGAATAGAATCAATGAGGGAGGTTTTAAATTGCTTGATGGATTGGATTTAGCTTGATTAATATAGCATGACTTTTGAACCTTTTTCAAACACACACACACACACACACATATATATATATATATATATATATATATATATATATATATATATATATATTACAGCTTTTATTATTTTTGTTTTTGGTTAAAAAAATCTTGCTCCATGTTATTCTTATGGCCGAAAAACGTACTTTGAGGTCTTCCCATTTCCTGAGAACCTTATTGCACAAGTACAGAGGCAAATTTGTTGACACCTCAACCGTTTAAAGTGATCACGAAATAAGGAAGGAGTTGCGTTGACAAAAACGGCTTCACGTATTATATATAAGGAAATAAGGATGATTCCATACAACTATTTTGGAACACACAACATAAATCGGAGCCACTAGCCTCTTCTTTTCACTGAACAACTACGATAATAATTTTATTTGATTAGTAAATCTGCTGAGTAAAGTTAGTTTATTCATTTTATTATGTTTAGGCATGATTTATGCAGTTATTTGTTGTTGCTAGTAAATGTAAGAGAGGATTTAATAGTCCTAAACTTGTAATTTGCTACACTTTGTCAATAAAGTAATTTATCATTTCAACTTAAAGTCATATATTAGTGGTTGAAAAAGGAGCCAGTGGCTTTATAAATATTTTACTAACTATGTTTTAGTGTTGTGTGTATAGTACAATTTACCAGCTATGCTGCTTTCCTTTTCTTTCATGTTTTACTAAAAGAATATAGACAATTGTTAACAGTGAAAATAACATAATAAGTATGTGTAAATTTAAACAACTCAAGAATTCAACAGGAAAACATTGAATATTAAGTTTTATTATTACAGTAAAACCCTGATTATTGGAACTTATATGGTCCAAGGAAAAATCATTTAACATTTAGCCCGTCAATTGTTTGTTTATTTTCCCCCAAGAAGACGCTTGCGCTATGATGAGTGAAAGCGGCTTAAATAGCGTGAGTTAACCACCATATAGCCTATCACTGTACCATCAGCCGCCCGCCCTATAGTTCTAGGTTAAAGTTCAGTTCCTGGCCGAAAATAAAAACAATATGTGTGGTCAACAATCTGTTCGTTTTTGACAACAGACAAGTGAAGTGAGGTAATATAGTTTTTTAAGTCAGTTTATTCTCAATTATTTTAGCGTTTTCGTCAGTACGTTATAAGTGTGCAGTGGTGAGGAATCCACGCCAACTGATGTACTATTAATTAAACGATTGCGCGACACCACGGCCAGAAAAAGACATGTCAAAAATTGACAAAAGAAGATTAAAGATTATTTTTTAATTAAATGATTGTTTTAACACTTTTTCTTTATATAGCCTGTCGACTGTTGTTATGTATAGTAGTAACTTTTATTAAAAATTCGTGCAAGAAAATGAGTATTTAATGTTAAAACAACACCTTTAAAACAAAACTTCACTATCAGAAATTTTTGTTAACGGAAACAGCCTTAGCCCTCTTTATTTTCGATAATCGGGGTATTACTGTATTGTGCTCAACCTTGTAGTATAATATCACCAAAACCCAGGGGTGTCATAATAGTGTTAAAACATTTGCATTCCTATTTTTAATTTTTATGTATATTTGTTCCAGAAAAATCCTAATGAAGAGTTGGCAAAATGCTGTGACAGTTTATTTGATATACTGGATAGTTTTGCAGAATCCAATAAAAAAGGAAGACCAACTGTTTGGCCTCTTCAGATAATGCTTCTCATCCTTTCCCCAGTAATTATCATTTTTCTAAATAGATGGTAGAATACAACAAAATATTTCTCCAACTTAATGTAATTTGTTGCTCGATTATTATGAAAGTTTTAGTATTCTAAATAAACTGTTTATACAGAGTGAAACTTTGTGTTATTTGTTGAAAGGTTGTTTATCATGCTGTGTTTTAGGAAATGGAGTCAGACTTCTAACTGTAGCATCATTGTTGGTTTACTTAGGTGCTAAAAAAATAAGAGCCACAAAGACTGTAATGCATTTAAAGAGTGAACCTATGTCTATTAGTTATATTGATTATGTATTCTTACAACTTTGCCTTTTAACTTTGCAGCAAGCTAATACTTATTTCTATTGTCAGTATTTTGTCGTGTACAATTTCCAAATTACTGAACAGTTTCTTCATCAATTATTGGTAGAAAAGCTTATTTTTAAAGGCCTATTCAAGGAAAGATATTGCGCTCAGTTGCCTTAATTAGTCAAGTGGTTGAACTTTTAGAGACATAAAAATTAAAAAAAAATAAGTTTAAAACTGCTTACATGCTTAGGTGAGGAATTTAGGAAGAAAGACCACCACCTCACTAAATGTTCTCCATTGGGAAGCTATGTTTTTGAGATATATAATTTATTCCTCATAACTGATGAGATCCCTACAAAGAGCAGGAGTTATGCTCCAGATAATTTTATTTAGACTTGCGAATTTCCAAAAAGCTAGGTTTATGAACAATTATTTAAATATGTAATGACTTGTACTAGATTATTCTGCAGCAAGAAGAAATTAATCTTCAACACGTTTTGACCTACCTGGTACGCCATGAAATGAAATGGAAAACATATTTATTTTATGAGGAAATGTTAGGATTAGGCATCAATATTTTTCAAGTGTCTGACGATGATAGCCTTGCTATCGAAAGGCCTCACAAATAAAGTTTAATATATTGGTTTGAAATTGTGTTCAATTTCATTGTTAAGCTACAAAATATTGAAATCGAGTACAAATGTTTGCTTAATACTGAAAATGAACAACAAAAGTGAAAATCTGAACTTTTCAATCAGTTGACAAACTAAGCAGAAGCAAGCATACAGCTGTTCTGCTGTTTACATTCATTCATAGTGCTGTTTACGTCTCATTAAAGTTGCAGTTTTATGGGATTACATTAGTTTGTTTGTGACAAAATTAGTTTTGAATAATTTCAGTCAGAGTATAGAGTAAATATTGAAGTGTAATATATAGTTGTAAGTTATCATTTTAAAATTTTCTTTGTAGGAAGTTAAACTATGTTAGGCATAACATAAGAACTAAGACTTGTTTGTTTCAAGATTAATATGATATATAGACCCATAATTCAAACTATTAAAAATTAGCGTTTTTAATTTTGTCTTAAAACATAAATATAAATGCTATATATTTGTTTTAAAACTTATAAATAGGTAGTACAAAACATATTGAAATACCCCTGAAAAGTACAGAAAACCCTACGTAGTAAGGGGTATCAATGTGAAACAAACACTTTGAAAGGTTAAATTTGTACAACCAAGAAAAGTCTGTTGTAGTTAAACACTTAACAGTATAAGTGAACATCACACAACACAAATATATTACAATAAAAGGTCAAAATGCACAAATGTTTTACAATATTAGTACAGAATGATCAAATACCATGGTGATCAATTTCGGCAAACCACGTTCACCTTCCTCGGATCAGAAGGATGTCTGATTCTTTTGTGAATCCCTCTGGTCTGAAGGAAACATGGTTTGCCAAAATCGATTACCTTGGTATTTGTGCATTTTGTGTTTATATTGTAATATATTTGTGCATTTTATACTTGTACTGTGATATATTCCTGTATTTTATGCTTATATTGTAATATATTATTTGCGTTGGGTGAAATTCACTTTTACTGTATATGTACCAACACGTATTATGCTAATTAAAAAATTGTAAATAATATAGTAAAAGGATATTTGTTGCTAGTTTCATTTTGTTTCTAGAAAGTCTTAGAAGAGATAGTCAATGCTGACTCGGGGGCACCGTGTTCTCCACGCCATTCTAAGAAGAAACAGTTCATAGACTCGGTCAAGAGAGCAGTGGGACCACACAGCACAAGCAAACAGCAGACGGAAGCTGCAGCAGTGACGTGTGTTAAGTTGTGCAAGGCCTCCACATACATCAACATACAGGATTCCAGTAACGTGGCCTTTGTGCTGGTGCAAAATGTCATCAATGATCTTAAGGTAAATAGAAGTGGTTAAATGCTAATTAATTTTCATTAGTAAATAAAGAAGAAGAATATTTATTTGTCCTTACAACAAGTTTACATGCATGACATTGTCATATGTCTTTCAACTAAGATTCGGAACTGAATTTTAACATCCTTTATACTATTCATTATAATGAGGAAAAAGTTAAACCAACAAAAACATACTTAAAAAACAGAATTTAAAAAAGCAAGGGATATTTCAAACAATTTGAACACCCCTCCCCCACAATCACCTTCAACAGTCTACCTAGGCATCAGTTGGAAGGAGTTTTCCCCACCGCTCACTCCGGATCTGCTTGCCACAAGAATTCAGTTCGTCTTTGACGTTCTTAGTGGGACATCTTGTGAGTGTAGCTTGGTGCACTCCCGTCCTTTTTGGATAAGTTAAATATTTTTTCTATTTTATAACCAACCTGCTTTTTGTTTTTGTTGAACACTTTCATATTTTTATTTCATATTGTGTTTTATATTTTGTATAATTGTGGTATGTGTGTAGTTTTTAAGGTAATATAACTTTCTTAACAGTCAACGGTAGTTTTTAAGCATGTAGTTTTTTAGTGTTTTCTTGAATTAGTATGGGTTAAGAAAATAAAAATAACTAGTTTTGAATGTAGGCTAAGGTATTAAGTAACACCTGAAGACGACAGGAGTTTGTCATACCTGTAGAAAGGTTGTGTTTGTTTCAGCATTAGAAATATATAAATATTGTCTACTAATCTTGAATTCATTATCATCATAAGGACACAGTTTTACTTAGTAATTTTGTGATTGTAAAATGTTTGTTTGAATTTAGAGTTATTTAAAAATTGTACATAATGAGGTATCATATTGTTCGTTCAATGAAACTGTTAATTGTGCTATATTGGTACTGACTAAATCTTATATTCAATTTGTTCCTAGTGCAGTAGTACAAATCCATGTGAATCATTTTCTAAAATTATTCTTTCTGCCTCAACTGTACCTTATCGTTATAGAGAACGAATTCTCTTGACCCATTTTCCACTTTGCTCTATGACTTTGGCATGTCATTAGTTATCATAAATTCAGGTTTAATGTTTGATAAGCACCTTAATTATCATATAAAAATATGAACTTGACGGTCAAATATTACACACAGTACCTGGAAATCAGCTTTAATACAATCTTAGTTAGAAAGCTCCAAGAACGGAGAGACTTAAAATTATTTGATTTCAGGCTCTGCTGTTCAACCCCAATAAGCCTTTCTCTAGGGGACAGAGCTACATTTTCTTGGACATGGATTTGATGATAGACTGCTTTGTATCCTGCTTCCGTATCAAACCTCACAATAATGAGGCCCTCAAGATCTGCCTCAACCCAAACTACCCATCCACATTTCACTATGTTTTAGTCAGCTCACTTTACAAGTAAGCACTGATTTGTTCTTTAATATTAAGATTATTAGTTTTAATAGTTGTTCAGATTGGATTCTGGAGAAATTTAATTACATTTTTACATGTTTAAAATTGTTTTATTGTTCATAATTTGAATTTAAATAATTGCTTTTAAAATGAACTTAAACCATTTTTTAGGTATGGTGAAAAAAATATCCAAAGTGTCTTTTAATTCAAGCATTTTGGTTACTAATAAAAACCATCTTTAATATATTTGTTTTGGTGGAGTGAGAATTTATGTATGCTGACTGTCTGCATCACTGGAGGAAATGGTCTCCTCCCTTGTTGTTAGGTTATGCTTGCAATTGGATTTATTTTCATGTGTTTTATTACATGGTTAGTATAATATTCTTTTTAGCAATGTAAATTCAGATTGATCTTGGTCAGATTGGTCTTGTTTGTTTATATTTATTTATTAAAAATGTAAATTTGATATACTAATAAAAACAAATCGGCTTATGGGCTTACCACAATTGATTTTAGTATATTAAGCAAAGTAGTGAATATCCATTATGTAATAGCTCTTAAGATTTACAATAAATCATCTCATTTAATTGATAGTTATAGAAAAATTTCTTGTAACTGGCTTCTTGGAAAATTAATTATATAACAGGTAAATTTTTTTATATATCTCAAATTACTCTGAATCTTTCAAACAACAAAGTTATTATTTCAGTGTTTGTCTAACAATCTGAACTGTATAAGTTAATTATATAGAACATGGACCTTGTTGTTTTTATGGCAGACATTTTTTTCATAGCAGATAAATAACTAAGGAACAAGAATGTGATCTTTCTTCAGCTTGAAAGCAAAGAAAATGAGGGAAAATGGAAAATTATCTTTATTTGTAAATATAGTGTCATGGGTACTCAAAATGTGCAGAATTTTGTCCTGATCACAAATATGAAAAAGGTTTTAAAATCGGATGGATAAGCAGATTTTTAAGTGGATAAGCGCTGGAAATGTGTCAGTTTCAGTTATGTTTTGTTCTAGTACAGTGGTTACCAAACTGGGGGGCGCGCCCCCCTGGCGGGGCGTGGAGAAAGTCCAGGGGGGGCGTGACACCCAAATGAAATAAATAAAAAAAATTACAAAAATAACTTTCTAAGTTTTCAAAATTGTTTTTGTAATGTTTCAATTTCCACGTTTTTTTTTACCAATTTCCACGCTTCCACATAAAGAATATTCACTTGACATAATGGTCAAGTTTTTGTAAAAAGTTAAAGCCATTGTTTAAAATAAAACAGATCAAAACACACAAGAGTTCAATATTCTCAAAACCGTCCCCCTCCATAGCAGTTACTGTCAGACGCAACGGGTGTGTGTACCGATACCTCCGTTTGGCCTTGGCGTGAGTGCAAGTGTCCCCCCACCCCTACCACGCCCACCCCCACCGCATCTTCAATCCAATGTCAATAACCTTGCAGTTTGTTCAGTGCTTGCGTTGTAACTAGTCCGTTCGCCAGTCCGTTGTGCCAACAGTGCTTTCCGTGAATTATCAGTCAGCGTGTTTGCTGTATCGTGGGTGTTCTGTAATTGCTGCGACGTTTGAATTGGAGTAATTGTTTTTGTGTTGTGTGAGTTCTGTGTGAAGCTGAATCAGAGAAGATGAACACGGCAAAGAAACGCAAGTATATTGACGATTATATTCAATATGGGTTTGTTTCCTTGCTTAAAGATAATGTTGATCGCCCTCAGTGCGTAATTTGCTATGAGGTATTAAGCAATGATGCGATGAGGCCTAATCGTCTTCTGAGACATTTGTCAACCAAACATGCCTCTTTAAAGGACAAACCTAAAGAGTTTTTCGCTGCAAAATCTAAGAATTTAAAGCGAATGAAGTTAGATAGCACTGGATCTGCTGCTCAGTCATCTCTAAAAGTGCTTGAAGCTTCCTATGAATTATCTCTTATTATTGCTAAGGAAAAGAAAAGTCACACTATTGGTGAAACGCTTGTTAAACCGTGCCTTTTAAAAGCAGCCGATGTTGTCCTTGGAACTGATAGTAGGCAAAAGCTATCACAAATACCACTTTCAGACAACACCGTAAAACGCCGCATTGATGATATGGCCGAGGACATTAAAAACCAGGTGGTTGATGCAATAAAAAATCCCAGTTTTTTGCTATCCAGCTTGATGAGAGTACAGACATAGCACAATGCTCTCATTTGATTGTATATGTTCGTTACATTGAAAATGAAAGAATGAAGGATGAACTGATGTTTTCTACTGAGCTGTTGACCACTACTAAAGCTGTAGATGTGATGGAAGCAGTATCAGACTTTTTTAAGAAACACAAACTTTCTTGGCAAAAACTTATTGGTGTATGCACAGATGGTGCTCCTTCAATGCTGGGTTCTCGTTCAGGCTTTGTGCAGTTGGTCAAAGAGAAGAATGCTGATGTGGTTGGGATTCATTGTTTTATTCACCGCCAAGCCTTGGCAGCAAAAACTCTTCCTAACGAACTCAATGCTGTTTTAAAGCTTTGTATTAAAGTAGTCAACTACGTTAAGAACAGTGCATTAAATACTCGACTGTTTAAAATTCTGTGTGAAGATTTAGGAAGTGATCACAAAACGCTGCTATTTCATACAGAAGTACGATGGCTATCAAAAGGCAATATGTTGGGAAGACTATTTGAACTCCGTGATGAAGTGATAACGTTTTTGGCACAGCAGAAACAAAACGAGCTTAGTGCAGAGTTCAAAAAACCCTGTAACCAAGTGATTTTGGCCTATTTATCAGACTTTTTGACACGTTAAATAACCTAAACTTGAGACTGCAAGGTGCAGACTCAAATATAGTAACACATCGGGATGCCATCAAGATGTACGTTGAGAAACTACAACTTTGGATACGTAAAGTGTCAATGAACCCCAGCAACTATTCAAGTTTCAGCAAAATAGTGTCAGTCTCAGAAGAAGTATGTTTTGAGGACGTTTTTGAAGGACCGCTTTTGAAAAACTTGATAATTGACCATTTGAAGAACCTCAAGGAGGAGTTCAGCAGGTACTTTCCTAACTTGTCAGAGGAGTTTTACAAACTATCAACCGACCCGTTCAACATGGACATACTGAGACCCATCCCCCCCACCAAAGCTGGGAAGCGTGCCAACTGGGGGATGGCTCAAAACGAGTAAAGCGATGGGATCACGGGTGGCAGTTGGAGGGTCCAAAATAAAACTCGGCAGCTGAGCGAAACTAATTTATTACCAAAAAACCACTATTAACATAATCAAAAACGGCAGAAGGCCACGATATAAAATAGGCAGAAGGCCACAATATAAATTTTCACTTAAATAAATAATAACAAACACTAAAATTACCAAGATACTACACAATAATAACAAACGCTATAAATACCACAAACTCTACAAATACCCAAAATTTAACAATTAATCAACTGTATGGCCTATCTGCAGTTTAGCCTGAGACACCCCAAAACGTAAGAAAATATTAAGCCCCAAATAAAAGTGAAAATTTAGAAAACTTTTGGATCACAACATTTAAACCGGCAATTTAGCCCGAATCCCTTGATTCCACCGGGCCAGGGAGTAAGCCGGAATCCCTGGGCAGCTCCGAATTAAAAGTTAAGCAAAAGAACAATAATCCCCTTTTGGTGAAAGTTTAAAAATTAAATAATTTAAAAGAAAATATAACACGGTACCGTCGAGTAAAAATTCACTTCAAAACCCCCCCCCTAATACACTTAACAAAAAATAAATAACAATAACTAGGCCTAAGCAATTAAATAAATAATAACAGGATTTAACAATGGGGACCTAACAAAAATAAAAATCTAAACAAATGTAACAAGAAAATAGACTAATTAAACTAAATAACAATAAATATTAACATTAAAAGTTCTTGGTATTTCACGTTTTCTTTTCCCTTTAATAAAAAAATAAATAAATAAGTCCCCAATGGCTGTGTTGCTTAAAATCACTGTCCAAGTTTAGAAGCTCAGGCCTAGGCCTCATAAAGTTCCACAGACATTTTTTTTTTCTTCTTTTTTTCTATTTTCCATTTCCTTTTTCACTTTAAATTAAACCCCCAGCTCAGCCGCCGGGAAACAACAAGGAAAGCACTGACCTGAGGACGAAGACTCATACCCAAAGATGTAGCTGGGGCAGAAGGGTCACCAATGGCCTCTATACATGGTCCTCAGGCCAGGCTGGCAGCGCAGATGGTAGAAAATCCCCGGACGGCAGGCCGAGGGCTGAACGTCCCACTCAAGGACCCTGGAGTTTTAGTTTGTCTAGCCACTCATAACGAGATTCTGCAGGCAGCACAAGACAACTGACCAGACAGGCCAACCGGACTGAAGCTGCTGGAACACGGAACGAAACGGAACTGGGCCAACGGCTACCAAAGTACGCAAATCGCCGGGCAAAAGCGAATCTCAGGCAGCCTGGCAGACAACAACGAAAAAACGAAACTGTACCGGTCCAAGACCCGGTACAACCTCCCTCTGCAAACCTCAACACACCCAGGCAGGGGAGAACACTCGGTACCTCAGGGAACCAAGAGAAGACGAAGACCTCCGAAGAGTGGTGTTCCAAGGACGTCCAAGAGAAACTAAGAGGGGAAACCCCTCGAACAGGGAGCAAACTACCCTGACTGTCGGGCCCGACAAGAAAAGAGAGAAAGAAGACTCTCTCAGAACAGCCACCTAGGGCGCAGAGGTGATCAATCTCTTTGCCCCAAGAAACCCCCAGGAACACCAACTCCTGGACCAACCGTTCCCCGGAAAGCCTTAAGCTGGGACACATGGGCTCTCCTAAACACCCTGCCTGACTGGGGATCAACCAGCAGAGCAGTCACCGGTGACAAAAACCTGTCGATGCGGTGGGGACCAGACCACCGATAGCACAACTTTGCAGCTCTTCGTTCCGCGGCCGAACTGACCGGGTGAGCCTGACAAAGAACCAGATCTCCAACCTGAAAAGGGTTAGGAGTACGACCCTTATCATACCTCCTCCTTACTCTCTCTCTAGCACGTAGCAGGTTGCGCCGAGCAGCCCGCCACGTGGACACTACGTCAGTGGCACCTGGCGTAGGTAGAAGATCCTCTAGCCTCCACAAGTTGGACAAAGGATTGTTAGGAGGGTAGCCATGTAGAATTTCGAAGGGAGTGGCATTGTGACTCTCATGCTTGGAAGAATTAAAAGCAAGCTGGAGCCAAGAGAGACTCTCATCCCAGGTGTTCTGCTTCTCAGCATGGAAAGTAATAAGGGCAGACCGAAGATTGCGGTTGAACCGCTCTGCATGAGAAGGCTGTGGGTAATAAGGAGAGGTAGTCACATGCCTGATACCATTGCCAAAACAGAACCTACGAAACTCATGGGAGGTAAACTGGCTACCGTTGTCGGACACAAGAGTGGAAGGCACACCAAAGTGCTGGAAGAGTTGGGACGGGAGAGCACGGATGGTGAGCTTAGCCGTGGCACTCCGAAGTGGGAAAAGCCAAACGAACTTCGAGAAAGCATCCACACAAACAAGTAGGTAGGAGTTACCTGACTTGCTACGGGGAAAAGGACCCACGTAGTCGATGAACACCTTCTCAAAAGGACGCTCGGCCACCTCAGAAGATAACAACCCTAACCTTGCATTCTGACTAGGCTTGCTGAGAGAGCACAGGTGACAAGCCCGCACTCTGCCAGCAACATCCCGGTCCATGCCCTTCCAGATGAAGTACCTACGAATCTTAGCGATGGTCTTATGAATGCCAAGATGACCGCCCACAAGAGAAGAGTGATAATACTGAAAGACCATCGGTACTAGATGACTAGGCAGCACTACACGGGGTTCACCCCTCTGTCGAGGACGGCAACAGAGTACCCCTTTGGACAGAAAATAGGGAGGGTGGGCACCTCCCTCTTGAAGCTCACCTAAGATGACTGACAGCTCGGGATCTTTCTGTTGATGGGACAGTAGGTCGTCAAAAGCCAGAGGAAAATCCAGAAGAACAGCACCACACTGAGCAACAGCCTCAGTCGGTGGATCACTGGGTTCATGATACATGCGGGAAAGAGCATCCGCGATGACATTCTGGGTACCCCTAAGATGTTGGACTCGGAACTTGAAAGCAGAAATTTTGACCACCCAGCGACCAATTTTCCCAAGCTGTCTGGGATGGGCAAGAAGCCAAGACAGTGCCTGATTGTCTGTCTCCAGCAAGAACTCAGCGTGTTCCAAGAAACGCCGAAACTTGTCCGTACCAAAGACAACAGCCAGACACTCTAACTCATAGATGGAAGAAGCTTTCCTTTCCTGGTGAGACAACGTCCTCGAAGCAAAAGCGATGGGCTGCCTGACCCCATCAAACTCCTGAGAAAGAACAGCAGCAATGGCGGAGGAGGAGGCATCAGTCTGAAGAATGAATTCTCTGCTGAAATCAGGCATACGCAGGACAGGAGGTTGCATGATAGCCTCCTTGAGAGCGTCAAAGGCAGTCTGCTGAGCTTGGCCCCACACAAAAGGGACACCTTTCTTTCGCAGCTCGTTCAACGGGGCAGCAAGCTCGGCCACGTTAGGGATGAAGCGACGGTAAAAATTCACCATCCCCACAAAACGGGCAATCCCCTTGGCATCTCTGGGAGGAGGAAAATCCCGAATGCCCTGGGTCCTCGCAGGATCTATGCAGACGCCTCGAGAAGATATCAGATGACCCAGAAAAGAAATCTCAGGACGAGCAAAAGTGACTTTCTCTGGATTGACGGTAAGGCCAGCTGATTTGAGGCGACTAAGAACTTCCTCCAGATGTTGCATGTGTTCCCCGAAAGTCTCACTGTAGACAAGAAGATCGTCCAGGTAATTGAAGACAAACTTGAACTTCACATCATGGAAGATGGAATCAAGCAGACGAGTAAGAGTCTGGGCACCCACAGCAAGACCCATAGGAACCCTAGTGAACTGATAGAGATTCCAGGGAACACAGAAGCTAGTCATGGGCCGTGATTCCTTCTTCAATGGAATCTGATGGTAGGCCTGGTTCAAATCAAAAACACTGAAAAACTTAGCCTTACCGAACCAATCAAACGCAGAATGCAAATCAGGCAGAGGTACCGAGTCAATAGCGACCTTAGCGTTGAGCCTCCGATAATCCATCACAAGCCTAGACTTACCATTAGGCTTGGGCACAAGAAAAGCTGGACTGGCATAAGCAGACCGAGACGGTTCAATCACACCCTTGCTCAGAAGATCCTCAATCATAGCCCTCATAACCTCCATCTTTGGGGGAGCAAGTTTGTACGGATGACTTCTAACGGGCTGAGAATCGGTGAGGTGGATCTCATACTCCAGAAGAGAAGTGACCCCAAGCTCAGCCGTAAGCACATCAGGAAACCGCAAACACAGCCTCCTAATGGCCTCCGCCTGCTCAGGGGGGAGATGACCAACCGGATCCACCTTGGGTTGTTCGGGCTCACAACCCACCTCTCTGACTGCAGGAGGGCAGTCAGAATCACCTACTAGAGGCACCAAAACTCGCCGATTAAACTTGAAAAACATCTGGCGCTTCTGGAGGTCAAGCACCATACCACTTTTGGAAATGAAGTCTGCCCCTAGGATACAAGAAACCGCCAGGTCCTTGGCAACAAGAAAACCCCACCTCCAGGAAAATCCTTCAATTTTAAAATGTAATGACGCCTTTAGAAGTATGGGTAGAGGAGTTTGGGATGCCGTCCAGCAAGTAATAGAAGAAGGCTCGGTGTGCCTGACAAGTCCTAAGGCGTCAAGGGACTCAAAAAGAGAAAGGCTGATGATACTGCATGCCGAACCAGAATCAAGAAGGGCTCGACACACCGTACCACCAAAAGATACAAAAACGCCAGGACACACCGAGGTGACCGCCCTAAGTCCCAGGGAAGCCATGCCAGCAAGGCCCGAAAAATCCCCGACACTCCTGCTATGGGCACGTGTCAAAGGCAAATGGCCACGGTCAGTCGCAACAACGCGGGGAGCTACTGTGGAGGCAACCCCCCGCGCTGAGCGTTTCCCGCCCCACGACCTCGAGCACGTGGACAGTCACGTCGAATGTGACCAGGTTGGCCACAAGCAAAACACACAACAGGAGGCCGAGAACCACGACCCTCCACTGGCTGACTCACACCTACAGACATAGCTGGTCGACGGGTGGGAAGAGCACGATGACTCTCAGAATCCCTCCCTTGCTGGTCTGAGAACTGCACGCTGCGCGAAACAATGCACAGCTGATGCAGCTCCCGAAAAGTCGAAGGAACCCCAGCAAAAACCAATCTGCACCGTTCTTCGGGAGAAATGCCATCCAGGATGACACGAACGGTGTCAGCTTCAGAAAGGGTGAGGCGCAACGCTTGCCGAGCTTCCTTGACTGAAGAGACATAGGCTGCCAGAGACTCGCCCCTACCCTGCGACCGATAAAATCTGTCCATGACCATCCTCTCCCTGAGTCGAATGGGAAGAAACGATGAAAGTAACTCTCGATGGAACGAGTCCACCGAGGCATCACTGGCCAAGACAGAACTCAGCAACTCCCCAACGGGACCTCTGCAATAAGGGAACACCAGACGAAGCAAGTCCCCAGCCTGCATGCCGGGCATCTCACTAAGTCTGAGAAAGGCCACCAGAAACTTAAGAAGCTCCTCAGGATCCATCCCATCGATCACAGGGAGATTCTGGATCATGGGCGTGAGAGGGTTAGGCAGCTTGTGGTAGCTCAGCTGCAGAAGAGCAGGTGAACCCAAAGAAGTAGTAGGAACGGCAGCTGGAGCCGAACCACGAGCAACCTCAACGGAAACGCCTGCAGGCTCAGAAGGAACCTCAGGCACAGTGAGAGCCGTTGTCTCAGCCTGCGGCCTCGACACGTTAGGCGAAAGCGCAAAAGCAGGCCGCTGACCCAGACCCGTAGGAGTCGTGGACCCGGAGAGTGCCTGAAAAATCTCATCCAGCCTAGACACACTCTCCAAGATCCACGCCCTATCCGATGGTTCCAACCCCGGTGCCCGGTTGACCAGCCTTAAACGGGCAAGCAGATGCCCCAAACGTGCAAGGCGGCAGGCCCGGTCACGACCCACTGGAGGTTCCAACTGCAAATCCTCTAACACCCCTTCCCAATCTTCCACCTTCCGTTTACAAATCCCCAACTCATCACCAACCTCCAGCAGGTCAGACCAATCCACCGCCGTACCCGCGGACAACTGCTCCCGCAGCAACCTCCGGAGATTCAAAACATCCCCTTCCGGAGTCACACCCCGCGACCTCAATTCGAAAATCAACTCCTCCTTGACCAGGAGCGCAACATTCTGCAGATAGGCCATCTCGCAAAACAAAATTCTCAACAGTACACAAAAAACGACAACTCCAGGGTCCAAGACGAACTAAACCCTCAGCCTACCGAGCCACTGCCGACCACTCCAATCCACCCATGAAACCCATTCCACAAAGTAACCAAGCGGATTGCCTAGGTTTTTTTTTTTTTTTTTTTTTTTTTTTTTAAATACAAAGTTAAATGATTTATTTGGTTTTTAATTGTTTTTCTTTTTAAATAATTATTTATTTGTCTTTTTTTTTTTTTTTTCTACGTATTACCAAGACACCTTGACGGTAGGTCGGCCAACCATGGCCTACTAACTGGCAAACACCCACCGTCAACAACCAAGAAAGAATTAAATTTTTTTTTTTTTTTTTTCTTTTTTTTTTTTATTAGGCAACCACGCTCTGCTACCAATTGAGACCCATCCCCCCCACCAAAGCTGGGAAGCGTGCCAACTGGGGGATGGCTCAAAACGAGTAAAGCGATGGGATCACGGGTGGCAGTTGGAGGGTCCAAAATAAAACTCGGCAGCTGAGCGAAACTAATTTATTACCAAAAAACCACTATTAACATAATCAAAAACGGCAGAAGGCCACGATATAAAATAGGCAGAAGGCCACAATATAAATTTTCACTTAAATAAATAATAACAAACACTAAAATTACCAAGATACTACACAATAATAACAAACGCTATAAATACCACAAACTCTACAAATACCCAAAATTTAACAATTAATCAACTGTATGGCCTATCTGCAGTTTAGCCTGAGACACCCCAAAACGTAAGAAAATATTAAGCCCCAAATAAAAGTGAAAATTTAGAAAACTTTTGGATCACAACATTTAAACCGGCAATTTAGCCCGAATCCCTTGATTCCACCGGGCCAGGGAGTAAGCCGGAATCCCTGGGCAGCTCCGAATTAAAAGTTAAGCAAAAGAACAATAATCCCCTTTTGGTGAAAGTTTAAAAATTAAATAATTTAAAAGAAAATATAACACGGTACCGTCGAGTAAAAATTCACTTCAAAACCCCCCCCCTAATACACTTAACAAAAAATAAATAACAATAACTAGGCCTAAGCAATTAAATAAATAATAACAGGATTTAACAATGGGGACCTAACAAAAATAAAAATCTAAACAAATGTAACAAGAAAATAGACTAATTAAACTAAATAACAATAAATATTAACATTAAAAGTTCTTGGTATTTCACGTTTTCTTTTCCCTTTAATAAAAAAATAAATAAATAAGTCCCCAATGGCTGTGTTGCTTAAAATCACTGTCCAAGTTTAGAAGCTCAGGCCTAGGCCTCATAAAGTTCCACAGACATTTTTTTTTTCTTCTTTTTTTCTATTTTCCATTTCCTTTTTCACTTTAAATTAAACCCCCAGCTCAGCCGCCGGGAAACAACAAGGAAAGCACTGACCTGAGGACGAAGACTCATACCCAAAGATGTAGCTGGGGCAGAAGGGTCACCAATGGCCTCTATACATGGTCCTCAGGCCAGGCTGGCAGCGCAGATGGTAGAAAATCCCCGGACGGCAGGCCGAGGGCTGAACGTCCCACTCAAGGACCCTGGAGTTTTAGTTTGTCTAGCCACTCATAACGAGATTCTGCAGGCAGCACAAGACAACTGACCAGACAGGCCAACCGGACTGAAGCTGCTGGAACACGGAACGAAACGGAACTGGGCCAACGGCTACCAAAGTACGCAAATCGCCGGGCAAAAGCGAATCTCAGGCAGCCTGGCAGACAACAACGAAAAAACGAAACTGTACCGGTCCAAGACCCGGTACAATACAGTTACTGCCAGAAGAGTTGCATGAGGAGGGAATAGAAATAAAAAATGACTCTGCTGCAAGATACGATTTTGACAAAATGGACAAGCCCTCATTTTGGTTAAAGTACTTAAAAGTTTACCCCAGTGTTTCAGAGAAAGCTGTTCGGATGTACTTGCCTTTTTCAACAACATACATGTGCGAAAAAGCGTTTTCAACTCTTGTGGCGATCAAAACCAAGTACCGCAACAAACTTGATGTCGAAAGTGACCTACGCTGTGCTTTGTCTGAAACTCAGCCCAGGATCTGTCAACTTATCCAGAACATGCAAGCGCACCCATCTCACTAAATTACATTTTATGTTTTGTTTTTGTAAGTAGGTAGGCCTATTGTTTCACTTTCCTTAAATTGAAAATGTATCTGTGTTACAATGTTAAATTTTGTATCAGTAATTATATTCGTTTTTCATGTAATACTTGTTTTAATTTTCACCATACGTACAATTATTGAATCTTTCCATTCTGCGTTACCGCATTCAACAGTGATTGAAAAATCTACCTACTCACCGTATCAAGTAGGCACATACTTGTACAAGTAGGGTTGGTATGTACGGCACCGTGGAAATAGGGTATTGCAAAATGGAAAGCTGATATGTGTAGGGGGGCGTGGGGGGTCTCCAAATAACCAGAGGGGGGCGTGGTACAAAAAAGTTTGGAAACCCCTGTTCTAGTAGGATGTGTTCGTATTGTTAGGTTAAGTTTAGTTTTGTAAGGTTAGGTAGGTCACATTGTTTTCAGTTAGGTTTTGTAAGGATTGACGGATTAGTTGGTGGATCTAATAAAGATTGGTTTTTCTTGTAATAGATTATTAGATTTTATATTTTATTAGATTAGTTTTTGTTGATCTAACTTCTAGCCAAAAAAAAGCTAACTTACCTTAATAAAAACCTAATCAAGCCTAACACAATCTAACCGAACTAGACATAACCTAACCACTCCTAACATAATCTAACCTAAACTAGCCAAACCTAGCCTAACCTAACCAAACCTAACATAACCTAACAATACCCAATCTGGGCCTATCCTAACATAACCTCACTGAAACCGGCAGATTTCCAGTGCTAACACGCTTAATAATGATACGATTAATAAACCCTGTTCACGTTCGTGATCAGCAAAAAATTCTGCATTTTTTTGTAGTATCTATAATGTTATATTTACGGAAAACAAATATTTTTGTCGGTTTTCCTCATTTTTTTAAGTTTCCTGACTTTTCTGCTGAAAAACAAAATGATCAAATTCTTGTTTTTTAGTTATTGATCTACTAAGAAAAAATGTATAGATAGTAATATATTCTTGACTTTGCTCTTGAGCTGTTATGTATGACTTGTCAGTGAATAAATATTTTGTAATGCAATAAAATTATATTAATTTATTTATTCTATTTCAGTACAGTATTGGTTCACTTACCCTCTAGTTGAAAGCTATTTAGTTGAAACCTAAAAATTGTGTTCTATATATTTCAATAGCATTCTTTGATAAGAACTTTCAACATTGTTATGATTACAATCTTAACATTATTAAATTATTACAAATTAAACATATTTTGAATTATGTATGACTTTCAACAAGAGAAAAAAAACACCTGTGCGTCCACACCACCCACTTGACGTGAACTACTCTATACACACCCAAAACAAACCCAAATCTAAGATAATGTAGTAGCAGAAAATTCAGTAGTATAATCTCAGTTGCTCAATTCACTATAATATCAACAGGACAAATCAACAAGACAGGAAAAATTGGTCTGAATAATTCGGTCAGCCATTATATGGATTACTGTATACAGTACCACTAACAACGTTAATGAAGCCCCCTTGGGTTATAGAATTTTGAGTGATATTGTTCCATGATACACCTGTGGCTTGTTTCAAACAAAAAAAATATGTAAACATTCCTGAAAAGCAGTAAAAATATTAATGTAATATTTGTAGAAAAAATATGTTTGATAATTCATATTGTGAACTTTTACTAGTTCACCCAGTTTTTACATTTTGTTGAAGGATTATAACCCAGCCAAGGCTTCAGTGGTGGCCTCAGATTGATCTGGTGTACAGCAAATCCTCAGAGCTAAGAGCCATGTTCAGCGACACCCACAATAAAGTGACACAAGGCTACATCATCACAAACACGCCACAGAGGATCATACAGGTGATTTGATGGATTTGCAATTTAAATTTCATAAATTAAATTGTTGCATAACTTATAAGTAAACCTTTTACTAGTAGTTACCATTGTACTGCCAAGTGATCTGTTAACAGTTGAAACTACCAATAGTTTCAAAACTCAAGGTTTCACTGTCAAATTAATAAACATTAAGCTCACATTCCTCTTCATAACTTCTGTGGTGAAAAGTCATAATTTGTACAATCACAATGAACAAACACTAACATTTACACAAAACATCAATTATTAAATCTCTGGCCAGTTGACGGGCAGGAAATGGCATGTGTGTTGCTGGTAAAAGTGTAGTCATGACACTAGACAAACTATCCATACACATTGCTCGATGGACTTAAATCAGTAGGAGTCATCCCCCTGTTGAACTCTGCATTCATTATCAAAGTAATCATTCTAAAAGATGTGTCAATAAATATTATTGATTAAAAAGGCTTTTTCTTACTAATTCGTTATTTTGGCACATAAGAATAATTCTAAGACATCAATATTGTTAGTGCATTAAGGTATTATTGATGCATTGTGATAGACTTTCGATGCATCGACATTTTGACCAGTTCCGCATCGAATCGCA
>JAQJVL010006819.1:0-27070 GCA_035578905.1 Stictocephala bisonia | reverse complement strand
ACAAGGCTCATTGTAGACCTTTGTTTGTACAACTTAGAATATTAACTATAATTAATCTATATATTTATACTGTATTAGTTCATATAAAAGTTAAGATGCCAGAGATGAAATTTAGAAATAGTATACACTCTCACAATACCAGAATCAAAAACCATATCTACATACCTTATCACCGGTTGTTTAAATCTCTAAACAGTTATGAAGTTATTGGACATAAACTATTTAATAGGCTGCCAGCAGAATTACAAAATTTACCTCTGAATACCTTTAAGACAAAATTATATGATTGGCTCGCTTGTAATCCCTTTTACAACTTAAAAGAATTTTATGAATGTGATATGGTTAGTCAGGTTTAAATTGATCTTGTTCATAGTATGTCAGTAATCTTGTACTTAAAATTAGTATGATAAATATGTTTAAACTACAACTTTGTATCTATTTCATTAATATTTTGCTTTCATGTTCAGTTGGGTAGTTATTGTGTTGTTACTTAATTTGCATATATTTCTTTTATGTTGTATATTGATGCTGTACCTTGTACATTACTTGTACTTAATTTTAGTATCAGTATTAAGGATTGACTTTGTCTATTGCTATGTATTGGCCTAATGACAATAAAAATTTTATTTATTTATTTATTCATATCTTGAGACTTCTTTCAATGCTTCTTCAATGCTAAGATCATCAATTTTAATTGAATTTTGGATTGAACCAAATACAATGTTTTGGATTGTGTGGTCTGCTTCAGCTTCTTTTATTGCTTCATTAAATTTCTTATTTCTGTAGTTGTCAGTTTTCAGAGTGCCAAGATTGTTTTTATGTTCGTCATAGAGGTACACACCAGCCTCTTTAACTGTTGCAGTATCCCTAGTGTGATAATAAGTGACATTGTATTTGGTATTTTTTGTATTGTTGTCAATACTTGTTATAACAGCTGGCCAGGCAGGATAGTTGCGCATTTTAGCAAAGACTTTGTCCCCAACACTGAGTTTGTTGTTGTTGTTCACTGACATGTCCATTCAGTTAATTAGAAAAGTTAAATATCAGAATAAAACAAGCGAAACAGGGCAAAATATGTAGTGTTGAATGGAGATTTGTCTGGCTTCTCTGGTCTGGTGAAGTTAGTCGTTGTCAGAATAAAACAGAAGACAGAATATTTGTCTTGCTTAAATTACCAAGGTGAGATTGGTGAAACTGATCAGTTTTTTTCTTCTTTTTTCCCCCTTTTTTCAGAGTTTGTCTGATTCTCTACGTTAATTTTATTCAATCAGGGATGTCCATTGGTGGAAATAAACTAAAATGTGTTCAGTTTTATTTTATTCAGTTTGTCTGATTCTGAATGTCAATATTATTTTTTGTCAAATTACTAAAATGATACAGTTTTATTTTATTCAGTTTGTCTGATTCTGAATGTCAATATTATTTTTGTCAAATTATTGAAATTATACAGTTTTATTTTTTTCAGTTTGTCTGATTCTGAATGTCAATATTATTTTTGTCAAATTATTGAAATTATACAGTTTTATTTTTTCAGTTTGTCTGATTCTGAATGTCAATATTATTGTTGTCAAATTATTAAAGTTCTAGTTATATTTTATTCAGTTTGTCTGCTTCTGAATGTCAATATTATCTATGTCAAATTATTAAAGTTTTATGTTATAATATGTAATAATATGTTATATAGACAGTGTCAAAATTGAACTGCAAGTAATTCTTAGAATGTGTTGCTAAATGATGGATATGCCTCTTGTTATGATCAGGCAGTGAGTTGAGGTAGGCTCTGTAGGTATGCGTGCCAACGCACAGTCAGCACAGGTGTTGGATTGCCATTCAAGCAGACTGTTGTCACTGCTAATAAGGCTATAACTTCACTGCTGGTAGTAATGGTATTGTGTAATTGTAATATTGGAAGTCTAGTTGTCTGAGTTGATGATTTGGCATCTGACGTCACTTCCAATTGCCAGCATAGCCAATGTTTTCATGCAAATTACTTAACTAAAATATTGTATTTTCTCTTTAAACATTGAGGAAGTCTTTACAATAATTATTATGCTTCTTTTAAAATGTTGTTATTATTGGTTATTTGGTTTTTACTTTGTTATTTAAGCTTGTTTGTCATGAATAGTGTCATTGAATACTGTTGAAGATTTTGTTGGATTCTCCTTCAGTAAGCCATATTAGTAAGTTATTTTTAATTTTACTGGAATGGACTTACGTTCTTCCTTTTAGTTGTTAGTATCCTGGATAACACTTGTTGGTTTAGTTAGCACAGAGAAACTTAACTTTAGGAGAGAGCAAATTCACAGTTTGTGTTGGCTGTCAGCCATCTTAACTCAATCGAAGTATCATATGGTAGTATCTTTAAAAGTGTACAACTTCTTAGAAAAGAATATTAGCTCATATCCCTTTCAAATATTTAAAAATAAATTTTAATCCTGGCTATTATACCCCATTTACCCATTTTATAGTTTTAATGATTTTTTTAGCAAGATAACGATAAAGTTTTAATTTAATTGCTTATTATAAACTATCTATTTATTGTAATTTTATGAACTAACTTTTAATCCTTTTAAAATTACTGTTAGCTGTAAGAATTTAACTTGGCTGTAATATTGAGCTGCAATTATGACTTTGTCAGTAATGTTATACATTTATACGGCAAATAAAGATTATTATTATTATTATTAATGGTTCACTAGATCAGATCTTTATCTATCAAATGACATCTCAAGTGTTATGATACAATAATTGTTATGGGCCAAATCAATGAAATAGAAACCCATGTTTTTGGCGTTTTTCGTGGAGCAAAACTGTCCCGAAGGTTATAATTTTCAAAATATTTATACTTTTATTTATCTTTTACAAATTTGTTCAGATTGTTCACAACATATTATTTTATTGAACAAATTAAAATTGTGTAACAAACCACTGTTTTATCGAGTGTGAATTTGACACCCAAGTTGGGGCTATAGCCCCACCTAGCCTCTCTCTGGATCCACCACTGAGTGTGAATCGCCCAAGAACAAATCAAAATACAACACAATACGTACAGTTTGCTGTATACTAGGAACCATGCCTGTACACGTACATGTCTATGATACTACGCAAGCACTGTGGCTGTGATGAGTTTATCGCCGGCGCTGCCGTGAGAGAACGACGTTTAATGTTATTACGGCGATTTAACAACTTCGGAAAACAAATGTTTACCATCCATTAGATCGGTTAGCTGATCCATATAAACCTGAATCCCGATAATTCTGGTCCGGATAAAACTAGGTTTACTGTATATTTCAAAAAAACATTTCTTTCTATGGTAATACATATTTAGGACTTTATACTGTAGGTATACAGATTTTTGCCATGATTTTTTTTTTTATCTATCCATATATCACATAGTATTTATATTTACTGAAATTAGATGAAATTAAGAAATTTTTGACTGTCTCGGAAGGTTTATTTTATAAATATAATATGCTTTCCTGGGTGTACCCCAACGCTTCTTTAATTTTTGTAAAACTATTTTTCAAAATATAAACTTAAGAGAAACACTGAAAATTAATACATTTCATTTTAGTTCTTTAGGATAACTTGAATTATTGTTAACATAAGGATACCAAGTTTAGGAAAAACTAAGATTTACAAATAAAAGGATTATTGCCCCCCTCTTTGCTATTAAATAAGTAAATAATGACTTAGCTTGAGTAACTGTGTTCTAAGTGTCTGGGAAAAAAAGTCTAACCCAGATGAATGTAGGCGAGAGATGAAGTAAACGATTTCAGAGAAGAGTTTAATGTAAGCAATTGAACGATAAAAATAAAGATTTAAAAGGTGACTGCACGTACCGTGGTATTGTTTAACTTTTTTTTTACATTATCTATTTCAGAGTGAATATTAAATTCCACAGGTGTGGGGTAGAGAGAGTTAAAATAACTGAGTAGGAAAAAAGGAGGACCACTGCTCTTTCGGAGCAGACAAGAGACAAAGGGACAGATTTGGATAATTTTTTTTACAAATGTTGATAAGAAGTATTTAAGTACTCCACGATCGCTTCATTTATAACTGCACTGTCAGATCATGATGGGCAACTATTGACTCTTAATAATTTTGTTAAATCCAAAGGTAATTCAAATAAATTATATAAATCTGTAAGAACCTTTAAAAGAGAGTATATTGATAAGTTTATAGATGACCTACAGACTGAAGACTGGACTAAAATGTACCTTAGTACAATTGAAAATAAATTTTCATATTTTTATAATATTTTAATGTTTCACTTTCAAACAAATTTTCCTAAAGTTGTAAAAGGAATCAAGCCAAAAGGAACACAATGGATAGACAGTGAAATTTAAATTGAACGTGAACTTCTTATTAACAGCTATCATATCTCTCGACAAATCAAAAATATACTTTTAAAAAAGTCTTTAAAACTAAAACAAAAAAGTATTAAAAAAATTATAATTAATAAAAAAAAGGATTATTTTAAAAACAAAATTGCTGCTTTAAATAATGTTTCTAAAACTGCTTGGCAGTTAGTTAATTCTGAAGTTAACAGAGGTAAAGAACCTATACCTATAGAAATCACCTTGAACCAAAACAATAAAATAAAATCAATTCCTAATGAAATTGCCAACATTTTTAACAACCACTTCTCGGATGCTGTAAAAAAACACGTTATTCCAAATTTGCCAACCAAAAAACAGACACTTCCAGAAGCACCTATCATTCAAACAAAATTCAACTGCAGAACCATTAACGAAAGCCAATTAAAAGATATTATTAACTCAATAAAACCTAAATGTACTGCAGGATATGATGAAATCCCCACCAGAATCATTAAAGATGCCAAGTGGGCAATTCTAAAGCCATTGCTACATGTAATCAATGCTTCACTCATATCAGGAGTCTACCCACGTGAATTGAAGATTTCAAAAATTATCCCGGTGTTCAAAAAAGGGGACAGATCAGATGTTTTGAATTACCGACCAATTGCAGTACAGCCTTCACTGTCAAAAAATTTTGAAAAATGTATGCTCAATCATTTAATTAAATATTTCGAAGAAAATAACTTTTTAGATTCTGAACAACATGGGTTTAGACAAAACAAATCAACTATAACAACAGCATTAATTGATTTTGTTGAAAACATTATTGACAATTTAGATAAGGGGGATCATGAAGTCAGTGCCTTTCTGGATTTGACTAAGGCTTTTGATAGTGTTTGTCATATTAAGCTCATTAATAAACTTGTCAACTTTGGAATCAAAGATAGAGAGCTAAATTGGATTCGGTCATTTCTTGAGGGGCGGAGGCAATATGTAGAAATAAAACATATAAGTAATAACAAAATTATGTCATTTCAATCAAAAGTTAATAAAATCATCTATTCAGTACCTCAAGGGTCGGTTCTAGGACCCTTTTGTTTCTTTCATATATTGGAGGTTTGCCTAGAACTCTGGCAGCAACTGATGGGTCAGTAAAAAATTCTCTCTGTTTATATGCTGATGACGTTAGCCTAACTGCATCTAGCACAACTTTAAACACAGCACTAAATGCAATTAACGATAATATAAATAACATAAACTACTTTCTCTCCAATCTAAATCTTCTTCTAAATTCAAACAAGACCACTTACATGAAATTCAGCTGCAAAAATTCTAAAAATAATCAGTTGAATAATGAGATAAACATAGATTTTGTCAATGAAACTAACTTCCTAGGCATTAACATAGACAGAAACTTAAATTGGTCAAGTCATGTTAATAAAGTTTGCCATAGATTGAGCTCTGGTATTTTTGTTATAAAAAAATTAAGGCTCTTTTGTGAACTACAAACCTTGAAATCTGTTTATTTTTCCCTAATTCATTCCCATATCAGTTATGGAATAGAAATATATGGAGCAACTTCTATTTTAAATCTAAACAAAATTCTTCACTTCCAGAAAGTTGCAATAAGACTTATGTTAATTCTGAAAATTAACGACCATTGTAAAGAGCACTGTGAGTTCTGGCATATTGACTGTTTATGGTATCTACATATATAGAACCATAATGCTCATAAAAACTAATGAGAATACTATACCCACACAGCAAGATGCCCATCACTATAATACGAGAAACAAAGGGAACTTCAAAATTAATATTCATAACAAAGAAGTGTATAAAAAGAACCCAAAGTATGCTGGAATAAAATTTTTAAATAACTTCCCAATTGATATAAAACATGAATTATCTCTTAAAGTTCTTAAAAGAAAATTAAAAGATTTCTTAGTAAGTAAATCTTTATACAATTTTGAAGAGTACTTCAAATTGTAGTGTTAACTGTAGTTGTAAATTATCTATCTTGTTTTGTTAAAATTGTTTTTATGTTTTTAAATACGAGTATCAAAATACATTATGTAAATTTACATTGTATTAACTAGGTTAAGGATTAGGATAGTAAGTTACGTTATGACACAATTCATTTGTATATTTTGTACAATACTGAATAAAGACATTTATCTATCTATCTAATACAAAAATCTTCAAATTTTTTGGATCTGTTTATAATTGAATTTACTCTCAGGATATATTACAATTAATAAGCTAAAAATTTATGTACAGGCTGATTTAAAATTGTGTAGCCAACTTTGGGATCATGTTGCAGACATGAAAACAAACAGATAATGTGAAAAGGGAAACAAATAACAGTGTGTAACAAAAATAAAATATTTAATTACTATTATATCTACAAGTGCTCGAAATGATGGCCATTAACAACATCTTACAGCATAATACAACGCCTCAAATATCTCAGGAATAACTCCCTTGTTCTTTCTAATATTTCATCTCTTTCCTGAATGTTAGCTGTGGCTGCAACATTCCGTGCAGTTAATTCCACAGCATTTTCCACAGGTGTAGAATAAACTAGGTCTTTCATATAGCCCCGTAAGAATAAACCTATGGGCGTAAAGTTAGAAGACCTCGGAGGCCAAAGTACATGTCCACCACGTGCAATTGTGTTTTCTCCAAACTATGTTCTCAACTGATCTTGCACCTCATGTGAAAAATGTGCTGGCGCGCCATCATTTTGGTACCACAGCCTCTTCCTTGTTTGTAATGGGACGTCATCCAACAACTCTGACAAAACATCTCTCAAAAATACTGCATAGACCATTAAGACTTTGAGGAAAAATATATGGGCCAACAATTTTGTCACTGGCAATTCTAGCCCAAACAATATGACTGAAGCGATGCTGCTTATTTTGAGGATTTTCCTGGTCCCACACCTACTGTTCTATGAATTAAAATCATTCCATCTTGAGTAAAGGTGGATTCGTCTGCAAACAGAACTGTATTTATAAAATCAGGCTGGTGGTTAATTTTGGTCAGAAACTAATGTGCAAAGTGGAGACGTCATGGGTAGTCATTAGGAAGGAGCGCTTGAACCTTTTGAAGTCAAAACGGGTAAAGTTGATTTTCATGAACCACATTCCACACAGCTGCCTGACTAATACCCATCTCACTTGCAATAAATAGCACGTGTGCTTGTAGAAGGGTTATTTTCAAATCTTTCCAACACTTCTTTCCCAAAATTAGGAGTACGAGATTGTCACAAACAGTTCTTTGTCGCACTGCATCATTCGTATCAATACTAAGCTTACCAGTTTCCCTTAATCGACGATGTACAGCTTCAAATGTGTGTCGGTTTGGGCATTGCCTATTAGGATAGAATTCCTGATCAATCTTTACAGCTTCTCTACCATTATCTTTGGCGGCTCCATATGTAAAGTGAGTATCAGTTAATCCCTCCAACGTGTACATATTCTTGATTAAAACTAAATGATCGATAAATGGTTACACAATGATCATGGCTACTGCTCATGTAAGTTGCTGAACTGTGATGACAGGACTGAAATGCTTATCAGTAATTCCTTTTGACCTTGAGTACACTATACAGGTTTTTAGACCATATCTGGGTTATAAGACAACCGAATTTATCAAATGTTGTATAAATTTTTTGGCACTAAATAAGGTAAAAAAAGTTGTTCTTTACAATTTTTTATTTATTGGTTTTTTGTTTCTGAATTTTTAATATTTAAATTGTACGCCATTTTCAAACGGTTTAACAAAAACCACTAAAAACCAGTGTACTATGAGGCTCTGTCAACCTTAGTAAGTAAGCAAAATTTGAAACCTGTACCATTTATGGTTCCTGAGTTATTAATTTTTTAATAAAATACACAAACACACAGACAGACGGATAACAAAGTGAGATTGACCATACTGTTACAGGCAATGTTTTGTCTGTTTTCATGTCTAGAACATGATCCCCAAGTTTGGCTACACAATTTTAAATCATCCTGTATATATATATATATATATATATATATATATATATATATGGTATATGTTTTCTAGCTCCAAAAACAAACAAAAAACTAAAAATGATTTTATTTTTTATTTTTAGATATATGTATATTTTGGTTAATATATCTATTAAAATATGTTTAAAGAATTAAAGAACAAGACTACTTCCAAGCAAATATGTAACTAATTACTACAGTTACAGATTTTTAATAAATTCCGTGCAAAAACGCTAATTTAGGCGTATCACTTTTGGCATAACAAATGCAAAAAATCCTATCAGTTTTCAGAAAGTTTTATTTTTTTGGCCTATCAGCTTAAGGGTTCACGGGTTAATACAGAAATCAGAAAACTTTATTCATGAACATCAATTACAGAATAAGTCTTAATGTTATAAAACTAAAATACATATATAGAAATTTTAACAAAGAATGTATGTCATTGGAAATTAATAGTTAATGTTAAAAATTCATCAATACTATAAATAGATTCATTTAAAAGCCAGTTCTTCAGTTTTCATTTCAGAATGTCAGGTTGTCATCCTTCATTGTAGGTGGAAGTAGATTAAACAGCTTTGCTCTGCATAAGATGATTTCTTGGAAAATAAAGTTGTTCTGTGTACAGGTAAACTAAAGTCTTGGGTATGTCTAGTTTGAAGGCCTTGTATGTCAATTTTTAGTTGGCCCCTGCTTAGAAGCATATATAATGGCTTCAATTATATAAATATCCACAACGGTAAGTATTTTAAGTCCTGTGAACATTTGTCTGCAGCTATCTTGTGCTTGAAGGCCAGCCATAATTCTGAGAGCCTGTATTTGTATTATAAGTACTCTCTTGAGATTCTTAATTGAAGAACCGCCCCCACAAGATTATTCCATACTTTATATGTGCATGGTAGGTCACCTTAGAAACTAACCTGTGCTTACCGTATTTATCCTTCTAAGTACAGTACATACAAAGCACTATTTAGTTTTGAACATAAGGAGTCAACATACTTGTCTCATGGAAGTCTGTCATCAAGGATCATTCCTAGATGCTTTGTTTGCTCAACGTTCAGAATGTTGGGCAATATAGGTACCCTGTCCTTGCGTTTTCCTAAAATTAGTTATGTTGTCTTTTTTTCATTGAAAACTAGATAATTCGCTATACAATAGTCATGTGCCATATTAGAAGATATAAAAGTTGCTATTTCTAAAGCCTCATATGACTTGTAATTATTAATTAAAACTGTGTCATAAGCAAACATGATAGCTTGACTGTAGGGCTCCATGAATCTAGGGAGATCACAAGTGAACAACAAACAAGACAGGTCCCAACGACAAACCTTGAGGACTCCTGTATTTACAAAACGTGGAGCTTATCTGACACTTCTAGTTGTTCAGTCAATTGTTTGCTTCATTTCCACTAAGTGACATTGTTCACCAAGGTAATCTTCAAACTACTGAAGAGCAGTTCCTTTGATCCCCAAGTTGTGCAGCTTTTTTAAAATCCAAGTATGATCAAGACAATCAAATGCCTTACTTAGGTCTAAAAATGTGCTACTTACAGTGCTACCATCTTCAATGTGGTCAATGATTTTCTCTACCAGGCACACAAGAGCTGTTGTTGTTTACCTTCCTTTTTTTTTGGCGACCAAGATGGCTGACTGACCTGTTGTGCTAGATATTCAGCTCCACTGTTTGTTGGTGATGATATTGTATTTTGAGCGTGTGTCCATTTGTTAGTATTGTTTCTGGATTTTGAGCTCCGTAAGTCTGATTGTATGTGTAATGGTCACTAGTACATGTTCACCAGGTCACCACTAACCAATTTGTGATTCATCATCTCCTTAATAGGCCTCAATAAATAGAATAAATATTACACAACAGCCAACAACCTGTTCCATTCGTGTCTGCTATATACGTCATACATAGAGGTAACTGCAACCTATGATTTCCACAGCCTTCTAGATATCGTCGTTCTATGTGGAGTAGTACTATAATACCGGCAATTTCGATTCATATACGATTGAATTAATTAATGGATATATATACCTTTCACTTAGTGACTAATCTGAGGTGGATTGAGTAGCTTCTGATTGGTTGTTGCGCTCCATCATATTTGAAGTAGCACTATAACAAACACACTATACAGACTTTAGCCCCCCGCAGTATGTCTTCGTTGGAGGTTTGTCCGGTATGTGTTATTACTGTAACAAATGATGAAAAAGGTGTGGCATGTGAAGGCCCGTGCAAAAGATGGTTCCATGCAGCTTGCGTAAAACTATCAAGCTCAGAATACGCAAAGTTGGCGAATGATGTAAATAAGAAATGGACGTGTGGCCGGGATGACTGTCTAAATGTTGCAAATCAACCTCTGAATATGTTAGTTGCTCAACTATCGTCACTATGCAAGAATATTACCGTCCTCTCAAGTAAAGTTGACGCCCTCGTCTCTCTTCCTACTAAAGTCGATCAGATCATAGCTGACGTTAGCCGCCTGAACAATAATATCGAATCACTGAACGATCGTGTGACTTCAAATGAGGAGCGTATCAAAAACCTGGAGAGCTTGGCTAAGAATCAAACAATTGGGGCACCTGGTTCAAATCCCGAAATGATTATGGCTGAGATGAATGTTCGCTCGCGCCGCTCATCGAATGTCATGGTGTATAACCTTCCTGAGTCTTCGAGCACAAATGTTGATATTAGAAAGGTCCATGACTCTAATCTCATTTCTGATTTTTTCAAATCATTTGTTCCTTCATTCAGCGGCCAAGGCATAAAAACCTCTAGGGTTGGGAATAAACAAGATGGTAAGCCAAGACCCCTCAAAGTGTTCCTTAACTCTGACCACAAAACTGGAGATATCTTTTCCTAGTTCCCCCATGATCCTTTAACTAGAACTAATACAAAATTTGCATCAGTATCAATTGGCAGAGACAGGACACCGCAGGAACAGAAGTACCTTAAATTCCTAAAAGAAGAACTTAAGGAAAGAGAACTTGAAGGTGAAAAGAACTTGACAATTAAATTCAAGAACAACGTCCCATCTATAGTTAAAATCTCAAAAAACGACTAGATTCCAACAGGGCCAACCAGTATCTTGCATGCTATTACCAGAATGTCAACGGTCTCAGAAGCAAGCTTATTACCCTCACCAAGACTGTGGCAGCCTGTCCCTACGACATCATTTCTCTCACCGAAACCAACCTTACACCAGATATTTTACAACAATGAGCTTGGATTAACGGAGTAATCACATCACATTTTTGCAGGAGAAATCACATAAAAGGAGGGGTAGCTGCATATGTAAAGGAAGACCTAGTGGACCAAGTCAAGCTCATTTGTACCAGTGATACGACATCTGAAATGACATGTGAGGCTGCACTATATGATTTCAGAAGTGGAAAAGAAAACCTTTTGGTCCTTGGAGTCTACAGACCACCAGACTCAAATATTAATGACGTCATTAATGTACTAACAGAAATATTGGACAGATCCTTAGAAAATGAAAAAAAGTTGCTTATAGTGGGAGATATTAATGTTGACCAAGAGCAAGACAAAAGTGAAACAACTAAAATAAATGATCTCCTAGCATGCTACTGCATTGAACGTTTGTGCTTACCCCCAACGAGGATCACACCTACATCTAAAAGGTCAATAGACTGGGTGTGCACAAACTTCGGAAAAAACCTGGAAGTAAAGGTAGCTATCACTGGCCTCTCAGACCATACATCACAAACAGTCAGTATCAACCTCACTAAACAGCACAGCATAATGCAAAAGGAAAAAACTCGTGTCTTCAGTAATCGTAACCTAGGTAATCTTAAATTTCTTTTACAGCAACAGAATTGGGAATCAGTCATAAATAAACAAAATACAAATCAAGCATATGCAAACTTTGATGAAATAATTCAAACGTATTTAAATTCAGCCTGTCCATACACCCTTAAGAGAGCAAAACGAAAACGAAAAACCTTTTTATGGGATAAAGAAACGGAAAAGCTTAAAAAAGAATATACCAAAGCCCTAGGAAATGAACTGTGCTCAGGACTTGAGAGTGACAAGAGGGACACAGCCCTAAGAAAGAAAGCATATGATCTTAAATTAAAAACTTTAAAAAAACAGAACATAAGCAAACATATTGAGGAGTCAGAAAATAAGTCAAAAGCCCTATGGGAAGTTATCAATAGGGAACGGACAGCCAAAATAAAAGCTAACAACCAGCTCACACTCAATATTGAAGGTAAAATTACTGGAAACTCAACAAAAATTGCACGTCACCTCAACCGTTACTTTGCCAATATTGCTGAAGAAACTTTACGCCAGAATTCTATAGCACCTGCAACACAACAAATAGCAGAACTAACACAAAATCATTCAATAGAAAAGCAGCTACATTTTACACCTACAACAGAATATGAAGTACAAAATATAATAGAAGATATGAAATCAAAAACATCAAGTGGCCTAGATGAAATCTCCTCAAAGCTATTGAAAAGTTGCAAAGAAGAAATTATTATCCCCTTGACACACATTATAAACTGCTCATTACAGGAGGGCATCTTTCCGGAAAAATTGAAAACTTCCAAAGTATACCCTAAGTACAAAAGCGGCTCAACCACAGAAGCAAGTAGTTATCGTCCCATATCTCTAACATCAACTTTTTCCAAAGTAATTGAAATGGTTATACTGCAGAGACTTATAGAACATCTAAACTACAACAAGCTCTTAACAGATAACCAGCATGGATTCTTGAAAGGAAGGTCTACCATAACAGCAATCACACAGCTTGTTGAACATATTATTGATCAAATAGAAAGAGGCAACTCAGTTATCAGCCTGTTCCTTGACTTTAGTCGTGCTTTTGACTGCCTTGACCACCACCTACTTATCAAGAAATTACAATCCCTCGGAATAAAGGGGATACCAGGCAAATGGTTCAAAAGCTACCTTAGCGGGAGAAAACAGCTAGTGGAACTGAAATGCAATCAGAATGGAACGATGAGCAAGGTACAGTCAACACCAATTCTGATGAAGCGAGGAGTGCCCCAAGGCTCGGTTCTGGGACCAGTCCTTTTCCTGTTATTGACAAATGACCTCCCCCAATATATGGATAGCCTCTGCCAAACTGTAATGTATGCGGACGATACCGTACTTACGCTGGCTAACAAAAACAAAGAACATCTTAAAAAAGAAACACTCAAGACTTTCAACTTAGCCAAGCAGTATAGCAGTAAAAACGACCTAGTCTTAAATGATAATAAAACTGTTCAAATGAAATACAGTATAAGAGGAAATGAACAAGATGGTCTACCTAGCATTAAAACAGAAGAAAGTACAAAATACCTGGGTATTACACTTGACATGAACCTGAAATGGAATGCTCACATCGAAGCATTGTGTAAAAAGCTTGCATCAGGCATCTATGTCATGAGAAGAATAATGAAAATATGTGGACCAACTGCAGCAAGAACAGCATACTTTTCATTGTTCGAGGCCCATCTAAGATATGGCATTTCAGTCTGGGGTGGAACAACAAATGCAAACATGGAGAGAGTATTTCTGCAACAAAAAAAGGCAGTGAGGATCCTAGGTGGCCTGGAAAACCAAGACAGCTGTCGGCAAGCCTTCAAAGACCTCAAAATACTCACAGTACCGGCACTGTATATTAGTGAGGTAATTCTGCTGGTGATGTCATCAGACAAACCAAAACTTGGAGACTACCACCAGTACAACACCAGAAACGCTTCTGACTTCTCACTCCCCATACACCATCTCAGTCTTGCCGAGAAAAAGCCAACCTACAAAGGAGCACTCTTCTTTAACAAGCTGAGTGATCACATTAAACAGTTCACTGGGAAGCGCTTCAAGAAACAACTCCTGAAATGGCTTGAAGAACACCCACTCTACTCGGAAAAGGAATTCCTGGAACGAAGAAATGAAATAGACATCCCTTAGCAATATAACGACTCATTATTCTTATTTTTTGACTTAAGTTGCCATTACCTTATGCACTTATACCTATTAAATTTAAATTATTGACGCCAACACCATTCTCTATGACTGTGTGAATAAAGAACTTTTGTCTTTGTCTTTGTCTTTGTCTTAGTATGCTATTTTCAGAAAAGACAGGACTGATTCTACTAGTAACAAATCAAGTGGTGGTGGAGTAATAATAGCTATCAAAAACCACATTCCATGTCAACAAATTACACCTACTGTTGATGGGATTGAATGTTTGTTTGTACTCTGTAAATTTTCTTCAATTTCTAATCTCGTGGGTAATGTTTACATACCCCCAGGCCAGTCCACTCTCCTTTATTCCACATTTTGTGAGGTCGTTGATGAGATCATGAGCTTGATGAAGAGTCCAACTTCAACTCTCATTGTGGGTGATTTTAATCTACCGGAAACAAACTGGACCGACCTAGATCCTTTTAGATTAACTCTGTCTTCACGCTACATAACGGATACCCTCTCATCGCACGGACTCACCCAAGTTAGCGGGGTCGTAAATTACAGAGGGGTTTGCCTTGATTTGGTGTTCTCCTCTGATCGTGGTCTCGAGGTAAGGAATGCTGAGGACCTGTTATTGCATGAAGATCCACACCACTCTGCTTTGGCCTTCTCCCTTAGTGTTATGGACTCGCCAACCTCTCAGAATTCCAGACACTTTTATGACTTTCGACGTTGCGACTTGAGGGCTGTACTTGATAGTTTGTTCCGACTTAACAATCCTGCTTCGACTGATCAACAAAAAATTTAAGAAGAATTTGGCGACTTTTGCGACTACCTTGTAACTGCTATCAAACAGAACACACCAATTAGAAAATCTGCCAACTACAATTTTCCACACTGGTTTTCAAAAAATCTTAGAAGACTGGTAATTCAAAAGAAGATCGTACACAAGAAATATAAATCGTCACTGTCACAACAAGATTATATCAATTTCCAAAATAAGAGAAGAATCTGCAGTTTACTTACCAGTCAATGCCACTCTGAATATTTGAGCAAGATTGAGCAGAGCATTCCTTTGAATATAAAATCTTTCTGGTCGTATGTAAACTCCCAAAAAAGCGGCACCACTTTTCCATCTTCTATGTTTCTTGACTCAGATGAGGCTACTGATGCCGAAGGAAAATGTCGCCTTTTCTCCAGATTCTTTTCATCTGTTTTCAAAGTGAGCAATGTACCACTATCAACTTATGACTTTGGATTGAATCAGTCAATTAGCAGCTGTACCTTTTCAGCCATGGACGTTCAGAGAAAATTGGAAGCACTTGATCCAAATAAGGGGGCTGGGCGGGTTGACATTCCACCTGCTGTACTCAAATACTGTGCCCCTGTACTTGCCCCTCATCTCCAAATTTACTTTGCTAAACTACTGTCAGCGAGCATTTTTCCATCATCATTGAAGAAGAGTTTTGTTGTCCCTATATATAAATCTGGCTGCAAAACCAACGTTAGAAATTACAGGCCAATAGCTATTCAGCCCGCCTTGTCCAAGGTCTATGAAAGTCTTATTCTTGACTCTTTGAGCTTCCAACTTGGCAGACACATTGTTCCTGAGCAACATGGTTTCACGCAGAATCGCTCCTCATGTACAAATCTCCTTGTCTTTCGAAATTCCATAGTGTCAGCATTCACTGATCACTCCCAATTAGATTGCGTTTATCTGGATTTTAGTAAAGCTTTCGACAGGATAGACCATCCACTGTTGATTGCCAAACTCGAAGGATATGGCATCTGTGGCTCATTGCTCCACTGGATGGAAAGCTATCTATCTGACCGCACTCTCATTGTTAGATGTGATGGAAAGCAGTCTACTCCTTTCTCAGTTACTTCAGGGGTACCTCAAGGGTACCCACCTGGGCCCGCTGCTGTTCAACTTGTTCGTCAATGACATCTGCAATTCTATCACAACAAGGTTCCTTCTGTTTGCTGACGATATCAAGGTCTTCAATAAAATCACTTCGACACAAAACCAAGAAGAACTCCAACACTCACTCAACAACATTAGCAACTGGTGTAAGTCGAATGCTATGGAACTCAACATCTCGAAATGTGTGGTTATGTTCTTCAGTCGTAGTGACGTGGTGCATGAGTATGACTATTGCATTGACGGAAGCAGTCTTGGTGTTATCCAGAGAATCAAGGATCTGGGTGTGATCACTACTCCCTCTCTTTGCCCACTCGACCATCTGGTGTACATTTCTTCTAGAGTCTCCTCTCTACTGGGTTTTATATACCGCTCTACAAGGCCCCTTAAATCACCTTCGACCTTAGTCATCCTCTAAAAATCACTTGCACGTCCGATACTAGAGTACTTTTCCATCATTTGGTCTCCTTACCAAGTAGGCCACATGGACATCCTAAACAGAATCCAAACACATTCCCTCAGACTGTTAGGCCTCAAACTTGGTTTCCCCTTCCTACAAGTACCAGTAACAGCTCTAGAATTGCAGTTTGACATACAGCCGCTGCCGGTGAGACGTCGGGTCTGTGATATCATCTTCCTTTACAAACTAGTGAATGGGATCATCGATTGTGCTGAACTTTTGACCAATATTGACCTAACAATTCCCAGGGGTACCAGATCCAGGACAGTCTTCACAAGGAGATACCAGCCGACCAACTACACTCTTAAACACGGAATCTCGAGACTTCTGAGAACCAGCGAAGACGTCTACTCTCGGCTAGATTTCTTTGGACCATCGCCAGGATCATTCAAGCGAGACGTCCAGAGGCTACTCTTCTGAAGCTCCTTACCCATAGTGTTTGTGTTAGCAGTGTTGTGTTTCTTGGTGGCGCCTCTAGAGGGTCACAACCACATTGTCGGGGGGAGGGGGAAGTATTTTGTCTCGTTCTGTCTGTTACCTGTTACTTTATCTTGTTATCTGATAATTTCTGTGTCATAGCATATCATATTTTTATTTTTACTGTTGTTGTTTATTGTTGTTACCTATATATTAATGTTACCATCTATCGTAGTATATTGTTACTTGTATATTATTGTTGTTGTTTCTTTTATCGTAGTTTATTGCTGTTACCTTCTATAGTCATCATTAATATATCTTTGTTATCTAATTCTAAATCTATTTATCAACGTATACATTTACATACATAATCAATCAATCTAACTAAAAGACTGTTGGTCTTTTAAATGTTCATTGCACTTTGCACACAAATTGCATGTTGCCATCAATGTACATATATAACCACACATTATTGCCATGTTTAATTTATTTAAGTATTCATCAATGTTGTACATAGTTATTGTTTGTAATATTTATTCAAGTTATTATCAAGTCTAGCTTGATGGCATAAGTCATCTTTCAACACTTATTAGCATGCTAATGTAAAATGTTGTATCTTTGTCGCATGTATATCTCACTGTCAAAATATTGTAAAATGGTGTTCACCGTTGGAATAAATAAATAAATTAAATAAATAAATAAAAAGCCATGTTGTCCTGAGGGTAGAAGGCTGTTCTGCTGGAGATGATTCATAATTCTCTGTAAAACTATTTTCTCAATTATTTTTGAAGCTGTAGGTAGTAGGAATTTGGGCCTAACATTTCTAAAATCAGATTTATCACCTTATTTGTGTAATGGGTAAATTTTAAAGATTTTTAGTTTAGTTGGGAATATTGCTTGGGATAAGGACTTATTAAAGATATCTGTTAGGGGGTAAATTAATCATTGAGCACAGAATTTAAGCAACTGTGAAGAGATGTCTTCTACTCCAGCTGATGATGTAGACTTAATCTTGCCAATAATACTTAAAACCTCTTTGTGTGAAGTAGGCTGAAAATTTGTTTATAAGTAGATGCTCTGGATGAAATGAATGAAGTGAAAAGCTGACACTTTCTGAAGTTGGTTTGCCCTCAATGTCACATATGCAATGTTTGAGAAGTGTATGTTGAAGTTTTTAGCCACTTTTTCAGGATCATCAATCTTCACTCAATCCGCAATGAACTGCCATTTTGTGTCCTCAACATTTTTTTCTTGATGATCTCTCACTGTTTACAACTTTCCGTATATCAAATCAAAGCATTTATTGTCAGGATACAATGAATGTATATAACAACGTCAAAATGATACACTAACCTAGCTTGTGAGATTATGTATTACAAGAAAAAATGCATCAACACTGTAAATAGCAGATTTTAACAACCAATATTTTATGATATATTTGAAATTAGACCTGCTCATGATCTTTACTTGCATGGGTAGAGCATTGAAAAGCTTGATACCCTGGTATTGAAAGCTGCATTGAGTACTGGTAAAGTTACATCTAGGAGTTATTAGACTCCTAGAGGTGAGTTAGACAAGACTCTTGCAATTGAGGTTAGTTAGATAAATAACAGGAATTTGTTCGTTTATACAACGTGTCAGTCAAATCTTATTTGTGTGTCTTTAACTGTCTTTAAGAGTCTTTAACTAAGAAACATTTATAATTATAAAATATTATTAAGTATAATAGTGACTAGTTAGATGTAAAACAAGATGGCGGACATTAAACATTCCCAGTAAAAGTGGTCTAATTAATCTTAAAGAAATAGTTAAACATTTTAATTATTTAGTTCTAAAAGTGTTATTTTTTTAATGTGTACTTACATCTGTATAAACTGAATAAATAGATTTCACTGGGATACCCTGAGCAACTTAAGGATCGTAAGATTAAACATTTCTAGGTTATGACTGGTCAAGTGGCAATACGTATGATGTGACAACAAAACATTTTCATAAATAACTTTTAATTAACTGTGAATTTAGTCTAATTTCATTCAGTGTAGTTTCATTTCAACGAAGAATTTAATTAATTAACTATATAGGTAGAATAAAGTGTTAGTATTTGTATTTTTTTATGCTACATTTTTAACTTCTGCTTCTGAAATTATGTCATTAAGTCTACCTAGCCTATGATTGTCAACTTTAAAGGAAACTGTGGTTTAAATCTTTGAACTTTTTGAACTGTGATAACTAAATCTGTGATGACTAAATCTGTGATAACTTAAATGTAGACTGTGATAAATTTTATTGTGATGTTTGTTTTTTTTTTTTTTTTTAATATAAGAATGTATTTTATGAGCAAGACTAGCCTAGGAGACTACAGCAAACTTATAGGAACGATGATATATTGTATGGTGGAAATGTGAGAAACCTTTTACTCGGACTGCAACGATACTGTAAACTGCTGACTGATATAGCCTAATTTAGCAGATGTTACTTTATAAGTCTTGTGGTCACTAACTTGGCGGACTGACATAGCATAGCTCGCTAAGCAGCTTGGCACAATGACTAAGCCTAAGAACGACAAAGTATTTCCATGTGGGAGCTGTAAGACAGCAGTCTCCGAAAATTGTAATGCAATACAATGTGATTATGACTGTGATATGTGGTATCATGTTGAATGTGCTAATCTGAGCCTAGGTGAACATAGTAGGCTAGTCGATAATGACGAACAATGGATTTGTGAAAAATGTGTTATGCTAAAGAGTAATAATCTATTAAGAAGTGAAATTTAAAATCTGAACAAGATGATAACATTACTAAATGATGATGTGCAAGAGTACAAGAGTCTTTATGAGGAGTCAAAAAAACAAAACACAATTTTGAATGAATTGTGTTTGAAAAGGGAAGAGGAAGCTGTCATACTAAGGAATGAATTAAAATGTTATAGGCCTACAAAGTTCCTCAGACATAATGTAAGCAGGCCAACATCACTACAAATAAATAAAAGTGAGAGTGATGATCTAGGCCTACAGGCACTTAACTTAAGTGAATTACCATCTCTGCCTCTTCAAAATAGATTTACATGTTTGTCCATGATTGAAACGAATGAACATGATTCTGTTATTAGTCCAACCAGATCTGAAGTGGCTCCTGCCTATACACAACGACCCAGAGAGAAAAGAAGAAGACCAGCCTTGTCATTGAGGGAAAATGTCAATCTCCCAGCAGTCTGCAGAGAGGAGAACTTCGGGAGAAGGATACCTATGGAGAAGAATGCAGCTCCTGGTGGCAGAGGATCTGGCTCGGGGACCAGTAGGGAGAAGACGGAGGAAGGACCTGATGCACCGGTAGTAGTGAACAGCACACCTAATCGACAAGCTACGGACAATAAGAAAAACCAAAAGAAAATACTTTTTTTGGAGACAGTCATGGTAGGGATTTAGCTTTTTATTTACAAAACTTGGTAAGTACTGATGAATTTAATATTTTTTCTTTGTGCAGGCCTAGTGCAAAAATCTTTGATGTTATTAGAGATGCCGAGGACTTTGTAAAGGATATGACTATGGTAGATTTTGTAGTAATTGTAGCAGGTAGTAATGATGTGAAAGTAGGGCTAAAAACTATTCTTACCAATAAGATAAAAGAAAAAATCAGGTACATAAGCAGTAAAACTAATATTGTATTTGTTGATTTGCCGCAGAGGTATGATAGGTTAGATTTAGCTAATGATGTGGACTGGTGTAATTTTAATCTTTATAGGGACTCAATGACAAAAGATAGTAGATTTATAGAACTTAGCCACTTTGATAGGAATATGTTTACTAAGCATGGACAGCATCTGAATAAGAAAGGGAAAATAGTTCTCTGTAAAAAAATTAGGCAGTGTATTATAGATCATATTGCTAATGGTTTTGAAGGTAATTTAGAATGCAGTAGTTTTTTAGTAAATTAGACAGCCAACCCTCAGGGCAAACAGTAAAAAGCCAGGGCAAGTGCCTGAACAGTGAACCCAAACCTAGTACCAGTAGGCCTTCTAGCAATCAAACCTTTTCGCTTAACATACTACAAGCTAATGTACAGTGCATCAGAAATAAAGTCACAGAGCTGGAGTATCTAGCTGAGATTAACAACATAGATATAATTTGCATAGCTGAGCATTGGTTGGAAAATAATCAAGAAGAGCTATTTGTTCCAAAAGACTTTGTTATTGGCGATATAATGTGTAGGACCCTTTCAAAAAATGGGGGAACCTCAATTTTGGTAAGAGATCAAATTAAATTTTCCAAAATCGATTTAAATGAGTTTCACTCAGAGGGTAATATTGAACTTAGTGGTATTAAATTGATAACAGACAAAATAATAGTCCTTAGTGTTTACAGATCACCAAAGGGTAATATAAACACTTTCTTTTTGAATTTTGAATTAGCTGTGCAGAAAATCTTGAAATTTAATAGTGGATATAAAGTGGCTATATGTGGCGACTTTAATATTGAAATGGCTAATGATGAAAAACCAGAATCAAAAACATTTCTTAACTTGTTGAGAACTTTAAATTTACATTGCACGACCAAAAATCCTACCAGATTAATTGCGTGTATTGATAACATTTTAGTAAATTTCCTAAAATCATGTTTTGAAGTTGAGCAAATTAATGGATGCTTGGCAGATCATGAACCACTATTGCTAAAGATGAAGCATATTTCTAACTCTAGGCCTATAGCCAGCAGAGGCAGAGAAAACAAAAGATTTGTAAGAAAACAAAATAAAGAACAATTAGACCTTTTTTCTCAGTGTTTGCATAGTGAACAATGGGACATTATTTCAGATTATAAAAACAGGGTAATAAATTTAGGGACTTTGTGTGAATATCTCTTTAATAGTATAACTGAATGCTGGCATTACTGCTCCCCCTTTAGTTAAAAAACCTAGTCGTAACTGTAAGCCTAGCTCAAAATACCATAAGTTAGGACCTAACTGGTATGATAAGTCCTTGTTAGATTGTAAGAATAAAATGTTAGCATATCATACTATGTATAAAAATCTTTGTAAGACAAATTCAGAGAAAGCTTTAGATGCACATAAAGCCTACATTGCCATGAAAAAAGTATATAGGGATAAACTTAATAAAGCAAAGCAAACTGCTTATGAAAATTATATAGAAAAATCAGATAACAAATGTAAGGCTGCATGGACAGTAATTAAAAGTGAGAACACATCAGCTGGTTCAAACAGTATTCCACTTGATCCAGAAACTACAAACAACTATTTCATTAACTCTGTAAAAGAATTAGGCAATAGTTTAGACCCCACAAATGTATGCCCAACAACTTTAATGGATCAAAAGTTAGAAAAGAAACACAATTTTTATTGGAATGAAATTACACCTGAGGATGTAGTTAGAGTGACATCTAAATTATCAAACTCAAAGTCAACCGATTATTTTGGATTTTCAAACTTTGTCTTAAAAAATATAATTCAATATATATGTAAGCCTCTGGCTTTTGTTTTTTAACCAGTGCTTATTGCACGGATATTTTCCAGACCTACTTAAAACAGCGAAAGTTATTCCAATCTTTAAGAAAGGTGACAGAGATCAACCTCAAAATTATAGACCCGTATCAATAGTGCCTATATTTTCTAAAATATTTGAATCCCTAATTTTTAATCAAATGAGTTTCTTTTTTGAGTCAAACAAATTAATAAATAATAACCAGTTTGGGTTCAGAAGGGGCAAGTCAACCACTCAAGCAGTGCTTAAAATTGTTGAAGAGGTTCTAAAGGCATTTGAAAACAAAAAATCTGTGTCAATGTTGCTATTTGATCTAACCAAGGCATTTGACTGCATACCATTTGATATCCTGATTAAGAAGTTGGAGTTCTATGGTGTCACAGGCACTGAATTAGAAATGTTTAAATCCTATCTTAAAAACAGAAAACAGTTTGATAGTATAGATGGCAACAACTCTTCCCTTAAGGAGGTGTCAACTGGTGTTCCGCAGGGATCAGTTCTTGGACCTTTCTTGTTTGTAATTGCCATAAATGATTTACCATTTAATATTGATATCGATTCAGTATTATTTGCTGACGATACAACTGTGTTTAAAGCATGTAGAGAATTAGAACGCTTAATTGACTTTATGACAACAGCAGAAAATTCTGTTCTAAATTGGTTTTCAGTAAATTAACTTGTTTGTAACCAGGAAAAACTCAAAAACTTATGCTTAGTTTATCTCAGGATTGTGAACCTGATACGGTTAAATTGCTTGGTATTCACTTGGATTCAAAGTTAAATTGGGAAACACATATAAATAAGATTTGCAATAAATTAGCACGTGTTAATTATTTGTTTTGGAAGCTGAAGCCATTAGTAAGGGAGGAATACCTAAGAACAGCCTACTTCGGCCTTTTTCAGTCGCATTTGTCTTACGGCATTTTGCTCTGGGGCCATTCTTCACATACCCATGAATTACTTTTGATGCAAAAAAAGATTGTGAGGGTATTATCTGGAACTGGCCCAGTTGAACACTGCAAACTTCTTTTTATCCAACAGAAAATTTTAACAGTCATTAACCTTTACATATACAACACTCTTTTACACACGAAACTTAATGCTCATGATTTTATTAAAAGAAAAGATATACATGGATATGCCACCAGGTTTTGCTCCCAAATTGATATTCCACAACATAGATTAAGCAAGTCTGGTAAATCTCACAAAATATTGGGTATAAAATTTTTTAACAAACTTCCACAGGAAGCTTATAATGCTAGCATAAATAGTTTTAAGACCTCCTTATATGAATGGCTAATTTTGAATCCATTTTATACAATATCTGAATTTTTGGAAAGTCATGTGGCAATTAGATTTAAGTAGGCTAGGCTGTTAGTGGTTAAGTTCTATTATATTCTTGTATTATATTCTTGTATTTGTGACGGCTCCTATTCCTGTACAAAAGGTCAATGGAAATAAAGTATCTTGTATCTTGTATTACGTTATTTCTATTGCGTGTAAAATAATTGTGTACATCTCTTTGGTTGCTAAGACAAGATAAGTTATCTTTAACATACAACAAGACATTTAAAACATAGATGGACGGCAGAGTAAAGATATTAAAATTTACAATGTTCCCTACTATGTACATTGCCAATTATCCTAATTGCTTTCTTCTGCAGCACAAAAAGTTTATTTGCTAAATGAGAATAGCACCACAAAGTAACTCCATAGGTTAAAAAACTATTTATGTATGCATAATAAATACACAGCATGTGATCAGTGGAAATTGCACCATTTAGAGCCCTAATCAAAAAGATGCCCCTTGCAGTCTGAGCAGCAACATAATCAATGTGAGTTTGCCACTTTAGGTTTGACTGCAAATAGACACCCAGGAACTTAAGACTCAAGTCTTCATTGTCACTTGACCTACAAGACAAGGTGACTTGTAAATCCTGGATTTTATTTTTATTTACACATAATTTGTTGGCTGCACACCAGTTGTTTACAATTGAAGTCTTAATACTAAGCATCTCCCTACAATCATCAACTGATTCTGTACAGACTTTGAGGCCCAGGTCATCAGCAAACATGTAGGTGCTTACACTGTTGTCATTAAGATTAGAGGGCAGGTCATTTACATAAATAATAAATAAAGTAGGCCCCAAAATTGAACCTTGGGGACACCTAACTGAACAGGACGTGTATCAGACAAAGAGCCATTGAAATAAACATATTGGAACCTATTTATAAGGTAAGAAACAAAGAAGTTTACAGCAGTATTACTAAAACCGTAAAACTTAAGCTTGTTTACTAAAATGACATGATTTACTGTGTCAAAGGCCCTGGAAAGGTCATAAGACCTAAAATTGACTAAATTTTTCGATTCCAAGCCTTCAAAACAATCATTAGCTTTATTTATAGCTTTATTTTTGTTGGAAGATTCCGCTATTCAATAGTTACAGACTTGAATGAATGCGGATTCGTCCAGCGGATAGCCATGCGTCACAATTAGTATCTAAAATAATGAAGGCGTTTTTGTGTTTTTTACGACAGCTAACATTTGTGACGTAACGAATTTATGTAGTACACATTTAAAATTAAACACAAACTAATATTTTACAGTTTTGTATATTTTATAAACATACAAAATGTTTTATTTCAAAGTAAAATAAAGTACTTTATATGTATTTCAACTGTAAATCCTTGTTGTATGTTTATGTGGAACTGAAATGTTCACGTAATGTTCCTTAAAAGCACAGTAATTTATTTTTAAGTAATATTATAATATTAAATTGTTATGCTAACATGATATGTTCTTTAACATAGTAGACTAAGGAGTTTTTTTAGACACTATATATATATATATATATATATATATATATATATATATATATATATATATATATATATATATATATATATTCAGGGGAAAAATAAGTAGTAAAGTTGTACAAGGTTGATTTTCACAAATTAATTAAATAACAATCAGTGATTTGTTAAACAATGTATCAATTTAAAAAAGTATTGTTATCTGTAAAAAAATGCCTTATATAGAAAATATTTCATAACGTCATCATTATCATGCGACTTATAGCCTGGTGTGCCCGCTACAATACAGCCTGTAGAACGTCTGCGAACCAGCGTTAGACAATGGGCCGCGTTTATTCAAGTCTGTAACTATCAGTACTCTCATTAGCTTGCTTTCTCAAAGTACAAAGTATTAAGTCATACGCTTTCTTTTTCTGAATTTCATCCAAACGATCGTCTTCACTTTTGCTTAAAATATACAAATCTTGAGCTTCTACGAATAGCCTCCTTGCCTGTTCTGCTTCTGTACAATACTTTCCAGGTTTATATAATTTCATTGGCTTATTCCTTGATTTTATGAGAGGACAGGCTATATTTAAAGCAAATGCTAACACGTTACGGAAGTTAGTGTAATCAGTTTGGGCATGGGAAGCTTGTGAGATGGATTCCCAGGTTTGTCTTGCCAATATTTGTTTCAAATCTGTCAGATTTCTAGTGTTAAGATGTCTCAGAATTGAGGTAAAAGGGTTTTTTTATTTTAGAAGGAATATTGAGTGTAGTGAGCTGTCCAGTGTGGTCAGATATACATGTGCTTATGACTTCAACATTAACTTTGTCACTGTCAATATTAACACATACTATGTCAATAGAAGAGACTGAGGTTGGAGTAATTCTTGTAGATGGTAATTCAAGTCTGTGTACATCGTATGATGCCAAGAATTCTTGCAATCTAGTTGAGTCACTGTTTGATTGATCCAAACTATTAGCATTGAGGTCACCAACAATACATATCACACTATTGTCCAAAGAAAGAATATTGTCAAGTACAGTGACAATTTTCTTTAAAGTGTCACGAATAGGGGTTGTTGGTGGCCAATATACTCCAATAACTAAGAGGAGAACTTCTGTATTAGACAATATTTTACTCTGGCCAATTCACAAACAAGTTCTTCACTCAATGTTGAGGCTTTTAATATTTTTGTCAAATTTCAAACTCTTATAAATTGCCACTCCACAGTAGTAGGGATTTGCCGTTCCTGGCCCAGAGCTTGAATTTCGGTACCAGTGGACCAGAGATTGAATTTCGATATATATATATATATATGGTTAGATGTGTTTAGATTGATAATTTGACAGTTTGCTGGGATGGTTGATAATTTTGTGTTTGCCGTTCCTGGCCCAGAATTTTGATGGGGAAAAATATGAGTGTTGAATGTTCTAGTTTTACGGCGTGGGGTTGAGTTTTGTCTACCGTAATTTCTGTAGGTGTAGATAAACAATGTTATTTACAAATGGGTTCAAGATCAGGCGATTGTCTTGATCCACGATTGTAACAGTGATTTGCTGTATTTTTCGCAGGGCACTATCTAACGGAGCATAATATCTCTGGAGCGGCGTTTCTGATATTTTGTAGCCCCGCGGTACGGCTGGGAAAAATGTGTATAGCAGTCGATGTTCTTTGTGCTTGTGCAAGTGTTCGTCGTG
>JAQJVL010006818.1:0-27064 GCA_035578905.1 Stictocephala bisonia | reverse complement strand
AAAGAATCAATGTTACACTTACTCCTCCCAAAAAATGCGGGTGCCTTAAAAAAGCCCGAAATGATAGTAGCCGTTGTGATATTAGATTGGAAAGTTTTTGGGAAGGCCCTGCGAGTGAGCTTGATAGCAGGTAGGAACGGATAGATTTGCCGGGACGGGTTTAGTTTTTAGGTGCGACACGGGGGCCCCGTTCCCCACCCCTTTTCGGGGGGGCCCCTCCTGATTTCCCCCCCCCTAGCGAAAATTATTTTTTGACAACCCCTTAGCCAGGTAAGGGGCGTCCTGGGGTTCGCGGTTTTCGTTTCTTTTTTGGGTTGGTATATTACCACTGGGGTTTTATTTTAAAACAAAAAGAGTTTAAAAAAATTGAAAGTCAGCAATTGCGTGTGGGCCCCACAGCTGCCCGGAACTGTTTTTAAATTTAAAACGCCCCTTTAAAAGGTACGTCTTTATTTTTAATTTTTTTTGGGTTTATGTTTTTTCGAGTGCCCAAAAAGTGAAATCAATCAAACAAAAATTTTGGTTTGCGATTTCTTAAGTTTTTTATAAACCTGAACTTATTTGCGTTTTTTCGAAATTTAGTAATTTGTAAAATAGTACAGCCCCCTTTCCCCCCCCCCCTCCCCTGCTGTCCTAATAGTCGCCCCTTCACCCCCCCCCCTCACGCTGCCCTAAAAAGAACACCTCCTTCACCCCCCCCCCCACAGCTGCCCAAATCGCAATTATAAACAGAAAAATTTCCCTGTCCCAGTATGTAAAATTCCAAACATAAATGCAAATCCCCAGCAGGGCTCACATTAAAGGAATAATTTTGAACAACAAAATTTAAAAATAAAATAATTTTTGTTTTGGCCGTAAACCGGCAAACATAAATTAAACTTTTTAAATTTTAAAAAAAAAAAAAATAAAAAAGCTTTGTTTTTTTTTTTCACATTTTTTTGCATTTTAAATTTTTTCCAGGAATGTATCCCTTGGGTTTAAATTTTTTTTTGTTAATTGGTCTAAAATGCATGTGAAACCTCACATTAATAAACAAAAAATGTTTTTTGAAATTCCGGGAAATTTGCAGTACCTTTGGGGAGGATTACATTTTTCATTACTCTCTTTTCTGATACGGAACAGAGTTTAAGTAAAAAACTTCCCCCATATTTTAAAACCCAAAAATTTTTAAAATTTTTTTTTCAGAAAAAGTGCCTTTCACGTTGAAGTCTTTTTTTGTAGGGGAGTGGTCGGTAGTGGATGTAATTGTAGCCCATTCCTGTACTTTCGGACCCTTAATTTTTGGTTTGCTAGGACTTTTAAAAAATTCCAACGATCACCCAATAAACAAAGAAAGGGTCTTAATTTTTTAAAGGGGAAATCAAGTTTTTTTAAAAATTAAAAGGGGCCCGTACTTTATTGAGGTTTTATGCCAAAAAATTTTCCCGCAAAAAATTACATTTTTTACACCACAGAATAAAAAACATGTACCCTAGTTAGGTTGTCCCTTTAACTAGCACTAATTCAAAAAAATTAAAAATTTAAAAATTTTAAAATTTTGATTTTTTGGGGATCAGTTTGGGGCCTTTTCTACTAACTTTTAATGGGAAAAGGTGTTTTGGCATCTGCCCAGTAGTAAGTTTTTCTTAGCATATGCCCAGTAGAAAAGTGTGCTTAAATCTGCCCGGAAATTTAATTTGGTGTTTTGCATCCCCCCGTAAAAAGTTTTGCTTTGCATCTCCCAGTATAAGTGTGTTTTTAGCATCTGCCCAGAAGTAAGTGTGCTTTCCCTTCTGCCCATTTGGGTTGGGTTTTGTTTCATATGCCCATTGAAGTTTTGTTTTAGATCTCCCCAATAGTAACTGTGCTTTGCATTCCCCAGTAGTAAGTGGTTTAAACCACCCTCCCCCAGTAGTAAGGGGGGCTTAGCATTTTCCCCAAATAGTAATGTGTTTTAAAACATTTTCCCCTGGTAGTAAGTGGGGCTTAGCATCCGCCCATTAGTAATTTGTGCTTTGCTTTCTGCCCAATAGAAAGTGTTTTAAAATTCTGCCAAATTTAGCAAGTGGGCTTACCCAACTGCCAAATTTAGCAAGTGTGTTTAAAGCTTTCTGCCTAATAGTAAGTGTGTTAGCATCTACCCAGTAGTAATTTTTGCTTGGGCATCTCCCCAAATAGTAAAGTGTGCTTAGCATTTCCCTAATAATTAAGTTTTGTTTAGCATCTCCCCAAAAGTAATTTGGGGAAAGATCTGCCAAAGTTTTAAAAGTTTTGCTTAGCATCGGGCCTAATAGTAAGTGTGCTTAGAAACCCTGCCTAATAGTAATTTGTGCTTACAACTCCCAAAATAGCAAGTGGGGTTTTAGATCTGCCCAATATTTAAGTGTTTTAGCACCCTCCCCTAATAGAAAGTGGGGCTTAGAAACTCCCCAATAGAAAGTGTGTTTTGAATCGGCCTAATAAAAAGTGGGCTTACATTCCCCAATAGTAATTTGAAACTTTGCACCCTCCCCCAATAGAAAGTGTATTAGCATTACCTAATTTAAAGTATGCTTAGCATCGGGCCAAAATAAAAGGGTGTGTTTTAGATCGCCAAATAGAAAGTGTGTTAAAGAATATGCCTAATAGTAAGGGGTGCTTACATCTGCCTAATAGTAAGGGGTGCTTAGAAATTGCCCAGTAGAAAGTGTGTTTTGCATCTGTTAATAGAAAAGTGTGTTTAGCACCCTGCCAGTAGTAAGTGTGTTAAAGAAACTGCCTAATAGAAAGTGGGGCTTAGCATCTGTAATAGTAAGTGTGCTTAGCATCTGCCCATTAGTAAGTGTGCTTAGCATCTGCCAATAGAAAGTGTGCTTAGCATCTGCCAAAATAGTAAGTGTGTTTTGGGGGCATCTGCCTAATATTAAGGTGTTTTGCCTGCCTAATAGAAAGTGTATTTTTAGCATCTCCCCAAAAAAGTAAGTGGGCTTAGCACCCTGCCTAATAGTAAGGGTGTGTTTTAAAAGCACCCCTGTTAATAGTAAGTGGGGCTTGGGCATCTCCCTAGTAGTAAGGTGCTTAGATCTCCCTAATATTGGGGTGGCTTATTTTTCTCCCCCCCTATTAAGTGGGGGTTTAGCATCTCCCAAATAGAAAGTGTGCTTAGCATCTGCCTAAAAATTAATGTGTTAGAAACCCCCCAAATTTGTAAGTGGGGCTTAGAATCTCCCCAAATTTAGAAAGGTGTCCCTTAAACCTTTCTGCCTAATATAAGTGTGCTTAGCATTCCCCCAGTATTTAAGTGTGCTTAGCATCTGCCAAATAGTAAGTGTCTTAGCATCTGCCCAGTATTTAAGTGTGTTTAAAGAAAACTCCCCCTTAATAGAAAATTTTTGGGGCTTAGCATTTGCCTAATAGCAAGTTTGTTGGGCTTTCTGCCTAATAGTAATTGTGTTTAAAGCTCTCCCTTTAAAAGAAGTGTGTTTTGAAACTCCCTAATAGTAAGTTTCCCTTTCATCTGCCTTTAAATAGCAAGTGTGTTCCATTGCCCAGTAGTAATGTGCTTAGCTTCTCCCTTTAATAGAAAAGTATGTTAGCTTCTGCCAAAATTAGTAAGTGTGCTTAGCATTACCTAATAGTAAGTGTGCTTAGCTTTCTGCCTAATAGTAAGTGTGCTTAGAAACTGCCTAATAGTAAGTTTTCTTAGAAATTGCCTAATAAAAGTGTGTTTAAAGCATCTACCTAATTTAAGTATGCTTGCATCTCCTAATTTAAAAGTTTGCTTAGCTTTCTCCCCTAATAGTAAGTGTGTTTTGCATCTGCCAAATTTGTAAGTTTTGCTTAGCATCTGCCTAAAGAAAGTGTGCTTAGCATTACCTAATTTAGTGTGTTTACCCACTGCCTAATAGTAAGTGTGCTTAGCATCTGCCAAATATAATTTTGCTTGGGCATCTGCCTAATAGAAAGTGTGCTTAGAAACTACCTAAAAAGTAAGTGTGTTTTCATCTCCCAAAAGAAAGGGTATCCCTTGGCATTCCCAAAAGCAAGTTTTCCCTTACATCTCCCCCAGTAGTAATTTTGTTTTTCCCGGGGCCCTTTGGGCCCGGTACATTTCGGTTTTTTTTTTTCGTTGTCTGCCAGGTGCCTGAGATCGCTAAACGTTTCTCCCTTTCCCGCTACTTTGGTACCCTTTGGGCCCCCTTTCCTTTAAGTTCCGTTTTCCCCAAAAAGCTTCGGTCCGCTTGGCCGGGCCCTTTTTAGAGGGTTCGAGCTGTTCATTTGGGTCTGCGGAGGTTAGTCTTGTCTGTTGCCGATCAACAAAACTAGCGTGGCTGAAGACACTGAAACGTAAGTGTTCATTTTGGAAAAATTTTTCTAATATCAAATTCCCCCTTTTTTGGTGAAAATTTTTTTTTTTTCCTCTTATTAACCCGTTCTTGTTTTGTGTTTTAGGGTTTTGTTAAATTTTTTATTTTTTTTGTCTATTTTTAGTTAACCTATGTTTGAGCCATGTGCTCCGGGTTAAAAGGGTTTACCAGAAATTTGCTTTTTATATTTTGTTTTATTTTAAATTTGAATTTGTATGATGTTTATTAAAGCCTTTTTACAGTTGTATTTACCGTTTTCCCAAATATTTTTTTGTTCATTGACAAAAAACCTAGCCTTTCTTTAGCTTTTCATGTTAATTCCTAGTGCTCATGTTCCATAGCCGGGTTTTCTTTTGTCTTTTTAAAGTTCATATACGAAATTTAAAACCCTTTTGATAATTTGGGTTATCTGTAATTTTTCTTAAATCTGAGTTTGCCAACATAATTACCCCCAAAACCTAAAAAAAAAAAAATAGATCTTTTAGTTTTTCTAGTGTGCTAATATGTATAATTTCTTTGTTTTGTTTTGTTTTGCCATTTCATGTTTTGGGGGTTTTATGTGAAAAATATTTTTTTGTTGTGATGGTTTGGAAAGGGGTTTTAAGGGTTGTGGGGTGTTTCCCCTACATTTCCAGGGCCCTTGAGTGGGTTTTTCACCCCCTCAGCCCCGCCGCCCGGGGGAAAACTTCGATTTTTCCCCACGGCTAGCCTGGCCTGGGGACCATGTTGGAGCCTGGAGTTGCCCCTCCCCCCCTACATTTTTGGGGGTAGAAGTCTTCAGTCCTCGGGGTTCAGTTCTTTCCATCTTTTCCCGGCGGCTGGCGGGGGTGTTTTTAAAAGGGAAAAAAAAAAAATTTTAAAAAAAAAAGGGAAAAAAAAAAATTTTGGGAACTTTTTTTTTTGGGGGGCCCTAGGCCAAAAACTAAAAACCTGGACGGGTGAATTATGAAACCCCATGGAGACTTAATTTTTTTTTTTTAACGGGGAAAAGTTTTTAAAAAATCCCCAAAGTTTTTTTTGATGTTAATATTTATTTTTTTTTAAAATTTTTTGGGTTTTTATTTTTAATTAGTTTTTTTTCCCTTTTTAAATTAATTAATTATTTTTTATTTTTTTGTTAAAATTTTTTTTAGTTTTTATAGTTTTTTGGCCCCCTAGGGTTAATTTATTTATCGTTGTTTATTATGTTTTGGGCCTAGGGGAATTTATTATTTATTTTTTATTTGGGTTTTTTGGGTATTTTTGATGTCAGGGGATAATATTTTGTCTTAAAGTGACTTTTTACTACGTACCGTTTTTGATTTTTTTTTAAATTTTTTTAATTTTTAAATTTTCCCCCCCAAAAAAGGGGATTGTTTTTTTTGCTTAATTTTTTAATTCGGAGTCCCCGGGGATTCCGGCTTACTCCCGGGCCCCGGTGGAATCAAGGGATGTGGGGGGTTTAAATTGCCGGGTTTAAGGGTTGTGACCCAAAAAAGTTTTCAAAATTTTTCACTTTTTTTTTTGGGGTTTAAATTTTTTCTTACTTTTTGGGGGTGTCCCCAGGCTAAATTTGCAGATAGGCCTTTCACCCTGTAGTTGTTTAAATTTGGGTTTAAATTTTTGGAAATTTGTGGAGTTTGTTTTTTTTTTCTGTATTTTAGGTGTTGTATCTTTTTTTATTTTAGTGTTTATGGTTTTTTGATTTAAGTGTTTAATTTACTTGGGGGCCTTCGGGCCCGTTTTTTTTGGGGCCCTTTCTGCCGTTTTTTTTTTTAATTTTTTTTCCCCCTTGGGTTAATAAATTTAGTTTTGCTAAAAGCTGCGAGTGTTTTTTTGACCCCCCAACTTCCACCCGTTTTCCCATCGCTCGCCCTTGGGGTTTGGAGCCACCCCCCGGTTGGCAGTTTTTCCAGCTTTGGGGGGGGGGGATGGGTCCTAAATTGTAGAAAGAGGTGGTTGCCAAAAAAAAAAAAAAAAAAAAAAAAAAAAAAAAAAAAAAAAAAAATCTCCGGTTGTTGCGGTGGGTGTTTCCCTGTTAGTAGGTCAGCTTTGGGCCCGACCTCCCGTCCAAGGTGTTTTGGTATTGAAAAAAAAAAAAAAATAATAATAAAAAAAAATTTTTTTTTAAAAAAAGCAAAACAATTGGGAAAACCTAAAAAATTTTAAATTTTTAACTTACAAAAAAAAAAAAAAAAATTTAGACAATTTCCGCTTGGTTTTTTTGTTGAATGGGTTTCATGGGGGAAATTGGGGGGGGTGGGCAGTGGCTCGGGTAGGTGGGGGTTTAGTTCGTCTTGGCCCCCTGGATTGTCTTTTTTTTGTGTATTTTTGTTGAAAATTGTTGCGTTGGGAGATGGCCAAAACTGCAAAATTGTTGCGCTCCTGGTAAAGGGAGGATTTGGATATTTGAGTTGAGGTCGGGGGTGTGGACTCCGGAAGGGATTTTTTAAAAATTCCGGGGGTTTGCGGGCGGGAGCATTTTGTCCGGGGGGGGTACGGGGGGTGGTTTGGTCGGGACCTGCTGGAGGTTGGTATGAGTTGGCGGTTTGAAAGGGGGAAGGGGGAACTTTGGGGAAGGGGTGTTAGAGGTTTTTTGCATTTTGAACCTCCAGTGGGGCGTAAAGGGGGCCCGCCGCCCTTGCACTTTTGGGGGCATCTGCTTGCCCTTTTAAAAGGCTTTTAAAACCGGGCCCCCGGGGTTGGAACCATCGGGGGGGCCCGTGGATTTTGGGGAAAAGGGGGGTCTAGGCGGGATAAAGATTTTTCAGGCCCCCAATCCCCCGGGTCCCGACCCCTTAGGGTTTCAGGGGTTTCAGGGGCCCTATTTTTCCGCCTGTCGCCTAACGTTTTTCGAGGCCGCAGGCTGAAAACACCGGCTCCCTGTGCCTGAGGTTCCCCTTTCTGGCCTGAAGGCTTTTTCCTGTTCAGGTTGCTTTGGGTTTTCGGGCTCCACTGCCTTTTCCTACTACTTTTTTGGGGTTCCCTGCTCTTTTTGCAGCTGAGCACCCAAGTCCCCTAACCCTCTCACCCCATGATCCAGAATCCCCCTGTGACCCGAGGGGATGGATCCTGAGGAGTTTTTAAATTTTTTCTGGTGGCCTTTCTCAGACTTAGTGAGATCCCGGCATGCAGGCGGGGGAAATTGCTTCTTTCTGGTGTTCCTTATTGCGGGAAGGGCCCTTTGGGGATTTTGCTGGGGTTCGTCTTGGCCAGTGATCCCTGGGTTTGGGGACTCGTTCCATCGGGGGTTTAAACTTTCATCGTTTCTTCCCATTCGCCCTCAGGGGAGGGTTTGGTTTCAGGGGACAGATTTTTTCGGCCCGCAGGGAAGGGGGAGTCTCTGGCAGCCAAATGTCTCTTCGTCAAGGAACTGGGCAAGCGTTGGCCTCACCCTTTCTGAAGCTACCCCCCGTTCGTGTCTTCCTTTTTTGGATTTTTTCCCGAAGAACGTTTGAGATTGGTTTTTGCTGGTTTTTCCTTTCCCGGACTTTTGGGGAGCTGCATCAGCTGGCCCTTGTTTCGCGCCCCAGCGGAGTTTTCCAGACCAGAAAGGGGGAGGGATTCTGAGGTCACGTGCTCCCCACCCCCCCGGGCCGACCGGCATGTCTTGGGTTTTAAAGTCAGCCAAAGTGGAAGGGCCCGTGGTTCCGGCCCCCCCTGTTCGGGTTTTTTTTGCTTGGGCCCCCTGGTCCTTTGGAACGTGCTGTCCACGGGCTCGAGGTCGGGGGGCCCGGAAAAACGTCGCGGGGGGGTTCCCCTCCAAGTAGCTCCCGGGGTTTTGTTGCGGGGACCGGGGCCCTTTTGGGGCCTTTTCCCCGGCCCAAAAGCAAAGTTTTCGGGGTTTTTTGGGGGGGCCTTTTTGGGGAAAAAAGGGGTTCCTCGGGATTTAAGGGTTGGGCCCCGTGGGTTGTGTCCTGGCGTTTTTTTTTCCCTTTTGGGGGTTACGGTGTGTCGAGCCCTTTTGATTCTTTTTTCCCCCGGCCCATGCCAGTATCATAGCCTTTTTTTTTTTGGGGCCCCCTTGACCCCTTTTGGGACTTTTTCCGGGCAACCGGCCTTCTTCTTTTACGTGTGGACGGCACCCCAAAAAATTTCCTCTACCTTTAACTTTTTTTAAGGGTTTTTTTTTCCTTTTAAAATTAAAGGATTTTCCTGGAGGTGGGGTTTTTTTTGGGTTCCCAAGGCCCATGGCGGTTTCTTGTATCCTAAGGGGCAATTTTCCCTTTTCTAAAGGGGGTATGGGGCTTGACCCCCGGGAAGCCCCAAGATATTTTTCAATTTTAAAATTCGGCCGAGTTTTTTTTGGCCTCATTGGTGATTCTGACTCCCCTCCTGCGGGTCAGGAGAGGTGGGTTGTGACCCCAAAAACAACCCAAGGGGATCCAGTTGGTCATCCCCCCCCCTGAGCGGGGCGGGGGCCTTTTGGGAGGCTTTTGTTTGGGGTTTTCCCGGATGTGCTTAGGGCTGAGCTTGGGGCCCATTTTCTCTTCTTGGCGGGGAGAGATCCACCTCCCCCGGGATTCTCAGCCATTTTGAAGTCTTTCCGTAAAAACTTGACCCCCCAAAGAGGGGGTTTTATGGGGCTATGATTGGGATCTTTGAGCAAAAAAGGGAAAAAAAATGTGTTTGAACCTTTCTCGTTCTGTTATCCCAAGCCAGCTTTTTTTTGTCCCCAACCCTAAGGGAAAATCAAAGGCTTGTGGGGGTTTTATCGGAGGCTCAACGCTAAGGTCGCAATTGACTCGGTTCCTCTGCCTGTTTTGATTCTGCTTTGTTTGGGTTGGGGTAAGGCTAAGTTTTTTAGTGTGTTTGATTTGAACCGGCCCCTTTCCCCATCAGTTTTCCATTGAAAAAGGAAAACCCACGGCCATGATTTGTTCTGTGTTCCCTAATCTTTACCATTTTCCTTTTGGGTTTTCCTATGGGTCTTGGGGGGGTCCCCAGATTTCTTACTCCGTCTGTTTGATTCCATCTTCCAAAAAGTGAAGTTCAATTTTTTTTTTCCAATTCCCCTGGCGACCTTGTCTACAGTGGGGACTTTCGGGAACAAATTGCAACATCTGGGGGAAATTCTTAGTCCCCTTAAAGTCAGTGGGCCTTACCGCCCCAACCCAGAGAAAGCATTTTTGCTCGCCCCTGAGATTTCTTTTCTGGGGTCTTCTTATTCTTTCGAGGCTTTTCCCATAGACCCCTTGCGAGGACCCGGGGCATTGGGGGATTTTCCCTCCCCCCCGAGATCCCAAAGGGGGATTGCCCGTTTTGGGGGGGATGGGGGAATTTTTTTCCCTTTTCGTTTCTTTCCCTAACGTGGCCGAGCTTGCCCCAACCCCTTTTTGAACGAGTTGCGAAAAGAAAGGTGTCCCCCTTTTTTGTGGGGCCAAGTCAGCAGAAATGCCTTTTCGCTTTTCAAGGGGCTTTTCATGCAACCTCCTGTCCCGCGTATGCCTGAATTTTAGCAGAGAATTTTTTCTTCAGACTGATGCCCTCCTCCGCCCTTGCTGCGTTCTTTTCCCGGAGTTTGATGGGGGGGCAGGGACCCTTCCCCTTTTCTTCCCAGGACGTTGTCCCCCACCAGGGAAAAGGGAAAACTTTTTCCATCATGAGTTAGTGTGTCCCGGGTGTTGTCTTTGGGACGGACAAAGTTTCGGCGTTTCTTGGAACACGCCCGAGTTCTTGCTGGGGGCGGGGCAAAACAGGCACTTTTCTTTGGTTCTTGCCCCTCCCCCACAGCTTTGGGAAAATTTTGGGCGCTGGGTGGGCAAAAAATTTTTGCCCTTTTAATTTCCCAGTTCAACATCTTTGGGGTACCCAGAATGTCATGGGGGATGCTCTTTCCCGCCCTGTAACCCCGAACCCAGTTTATCCCCCCCGATGAGGCTGTTTTCTCATGTGGGGCTGTTTTTTTCTGGTTTTCCTCTGGCCCTTTTTACGACCTAAATGTTTCCAACAGCAAAAGATCCCGAGCTGTCAGGGCAAACTTAGGGGGACTTCAAGGGGGGTTTCCCCCCCTCCCTATTTCTTTTCCCAAAGGGGTTTCTCTGTTGCCGTCCCCCGCAGAGGGGGGGAACCCCGTGGTAGTGTGCCTAGTTTATTAAATTAAAAGATGGGCTTTCATTTTATCATCTTCCCTTGGGCGGTCATCTTGGCATTTATAAGACCATCGCTTAAAATTTGTAGGGATTTCCTTGGGAAGGGGCCCTGGACCGGGGTGTTTTGGGCAGAAATGCGGGCTTGTCCCTTTTGCTTTTCTCATAAAACCTAGCAGAAAAGCAAGGTTTGGGTTGTTTTTCTTCTGAGGGGGGCCCGAGCGTCCCCTTTTTTGAAGGTGTTCATCGACCAAAGTGGTCCTTTTCCCCGTAGCCAAAATCAGGTAGCTTCCCCACCTACTTGTTTGTGTGGATGCTTTCTCGAAGTTGTTTGGGGGTTTTCCCCCTTCGGATTTCCACGGCTTAAACTCACCATCCCTGCTCCCCCCTTAAAGTAAATCTTCCAGCCCCCTTTTGGTGTGCCTTCCCCTCTTGGTCCGACCCCGGGAAACCCCTTTACCTCACCGAGTTTTTGTTTGGTTCTGTTTTGGCCTTTTTATCAGGCCCTGTGGATACCTCTCCGTAATTTCCCACAGCCCCTTTTCATGCAGAGCGGTTCAACCCCAAACTTCGGGCCCGCCCCTTTTTTTTCCTTTCCCTGCCCGAGAAAACAGAACACCCGGGATGAGAGTTTTTCTTGGTCCAGCTTGCTTTTTAAATCTTTTTAAGCATGGGAGTCCAATGCCACTCCCTTCCCAAATTTTTACATGGCTACCCTCCTAACAACCCTTTGTCCCAATTTTTTGGAAGGGTTTGAGGTTTTTCTACCTACGCCAGGTGCCCGAACCCAGTGTCCCGTGGCGGGCTGGGTCGGCCGAACCTGCTCGTGCTTTGAGAGAGAGTGAGGAAAGGGGGTAAAGTAAAGGGTTTTGCACTCCTATCCCTTTTTTAGGTTGGAGACCTTGGGTTTTTTGTCAGGCTCACCCGGGCAGTTCGGCCCCGGAACCCAAGAGCCCGCCCAAGTTGTGCTATCGGGGGTCTGGTCCCCCGCATCGACAGGTTTTTTTTCCCCCGGTTTACTTTCTCTCTGGTGATCCCCAGTCAGGGAGGGGGTTTCCCGGAAAGCCCCTGTGTCCCACTTAAGGCTTTCCCCCGGGGAAAAGGTTGATCCAGGAGTTGGTTTTTCCGGGGGTTTTTTTTGGGGGAAAGGATTGATCACCGTCTGCGCCCGGGGGGCTGTTTGAGAGAGGGCTCCTTTCTCTCTTTTCTGGTCGGGGCCCACCGGGCAGGGTAGTTTTGCTCCCCGTTTGAGGGGGGTTTTCCCCTTAGTTTTTCTTTGGGGTCCTTGGGCACCCCTCTTTGGAGGTTTCTTCTTCTTTTATTTCTCTTGGGTTTCCCCCAGGTTCCCAGTTTTTCCCCTCCCGGGGGTGTTGAGGTTTTGAGAGGGGGGTTGGTACCGGGGTTTTTTGACCGGTACATTTCGGTTTTTTTTTTTGTTTTCTGCCAAAGGGTGCCCGAGATCGCTCACGCTCTGCGTTCCCCCGTACTTTGGTAGTCTTTTGGGCCCCGGGTTTCCCTTAAAATTCCGGGGGCCAGAAGTTCGGGCCGCTTGGGGCCCGCCTTTTAGATGGTTTTTGAGCTGTTTTGGGGGGTTGCGGAGGTTAGTCTTGTTCTGTCTGCCCCATCAACCCAAATATGCGTGGCTTTTTGGGGGACACTGTAAGTAAGTGTTCATTTTTGGTAAATTTCCCAAAATTTGAATCACCCTTTTGGGGGGAAAATTTTTTTTCCATCATTTAAAACGTTCTTTTCTTTTTGTTTTGGGGGTTTTTTTTAAATTTGTATTTTTTTTTTGTCTAGTTTTGTTAACCTTTTTTTTTTGAGCCATTTTTGCTTTCCCGGTTAAAAAGGTTTACCGTTAAAAAGCTTTATTTTTAAACTTGTTTTATTTTCAATTGTTAAATTTTGCATGATGTTTATTGAGCCTTTTTACAGTTGTAGTTTTCCCATTTACCTTTTTTTTTTGTTTTATTTGACAATAACCCTAGGGCCCATCTTTTTCTTTTCATGTTAAAATTTCCCAGTGCTTTTGTTCCATAGCCCGGTTTTCGTTTGTCTTTTTTAAATTATTACTTTAAAAATTCATTGATAATTTGTTAATCGTAATTTTTCTTAAATCTGAGTTTGCCCAAAAAAATTTTTAAAAACCAAAAAAAAAAAAAATAGATCTTTTTTGTTTTTCAAATGTGTAATTCATTTTATAAATTTTGTCCCGTTTTTTTTGGGTTTTTTTTTGCCTATTTATGTATTTGGGGTTAGGGGTAATATTTTTGTTTTTGTGATGGGCCCGGGGTGGTTTTAAAAGGTGCTGTGGTGTTCCCTACAGTCCAGGGTCCCTTTAGTGGGACTTTTTTGCCCCCCAGCCCGCCGTCCGGGGGGGAAATTCGTTTTCTCCACTGCCTAGCCCGGGCCCGAGGACCCTGTTGGGGGCCGGGGGTTGGGGCCCCCCTTCCCGCCCTTTCATCTTTTTGGGGGTTTAAAATCTTTTAGTCCTAGGTCAGGTTTTTTTTTCCCTCTTTTCCCGGCGGCTGAGCTGGGGGTTATTTTTAAAAAAACAAAAAAATATATAAAAAAAAAGAAAAAAAAAAGTTTGCGGAACTTTTTGGTTTTGGGGGGTAAAGGGCCCACAAAAATAAAAACCCGGACAGGAATTATGAAACAGCCATGGGACTTAATTATTTTTTTTTAAAAGGGGAAAAACTTTTTAAAAAAACCCAAGATTTTTTTGTTTTTAATATTTATTTTAATTTTTTTATTTATTGGGTTTTTTATTTTTAATTAGTTTTTATTCCTTGTTATTAATTAAAATTTGGTTTTTTTTGTTGTTATATCCCTTTTTTTTTTTTATAGGTTTTTAGGTCCCTTTTGGGTTTTTTTTATGTTAAACGTTGTTTTTTAAATTTAGGCCTAGTTTATTTAGTTTTTATTTTATTTTTTTTTCGTGTTTTTTTTATTATTTATGTCAGGGGTTTAATTTGTTTTCTTGAAGTGACTTTACTACGGGTTCCGTGTTTAGATTTTCTTTTAAATTATTTAATTTTTTAAAAATTTCACCAAAAGGGGGTTGTTCCCTTTGGTTTAAATTTTAAATTTGGAGCTGCCCAAAGGGGATTCCGGCCCTTTCTCCTGGGCCCCTGGAATCAAAGGGGTGTGTGGGGGTAAATTTCCGGGTTTAAAATGTTTTTTGGGTCCAAAAGGGTTTTTTTAAATTTTTTACTTTTTTTGGGCTTAATATTTTTTTTTTAGTTTTGGGGGGTCTCAGGCTAAACTGCAGATAGGGCCCTACACCCCGTAGTTGAAATTTAAATTTTTAAATTTTGGTATTTGTTGGGGTTTGTTGTTTCTGTAGTTTTTTGTGTTTTTATTGTTTTTTAGTGTTTATGGTTATTGATTTAAGTGCTAATTTATATTGGGGGGCCCTTTTGCCCGTTAAAATTTTTTGGCCTTCCCGCCGTTTTGGTTTAATTTTTTTTGCCCTTTATAAAAATTTAGTTTTGGGTCAGCTGCCGATGTTTTTGAAACCCCCCCAAATGCCACCCGTGATCCCATCGGCCCCACCCTTTGGGTTTGGGGCCATTTCCCCCCGGTTTTGGGACGCTTTCCCCCCTTTGGTGGGGGGGGATGGGGGCTCAGTTTGCTTTGCATCTGCCTAATTTGTAAGTGTGTTGCATCTGCCTAAAAGTAAAATGTGTTAGCATCTGCCAATTGTAAGTGTTGCTTAGCATCTGCCTAATTGTAAGTAAAGCTTGCATCTCCTAATAGCAGTTTGCTTAGCATCTGCCCAATATAAGTGTGGGTTAGATCTGCCCAATAGTAAGTGTTTCTTTTGAAACTGCCTAATAGTAAGGGGGCTTAGCATCTTTCCTAATAGCAAGTGTGCTTAGCATCTGCCCAAAAGTAAATGTGTTAGCCCCTCTGCCCCCAAAAGTAATGTGTGCTTAGCATCTGCCTAATAGCAAGTGTGCTTGCATCTGCCTAATAGCAAATTGTGGCTTAGCATCTGCCCAAATAGCAAAATTTGCTTGGGGATCTGCCTAATAGGAAAGTGTGGGTTTAGCATCTGCCTAATAGCAAGTGTGCTTAGCATCTGCCCCAAAAAGTAAGTGTGCTTAGCTTTTGCCCAAAAAAGCAAATTTTTCTTAGCATCCGCCTAATAGCAAGTGTGCTTAAAACACTGGAATTTGCAAGTGTGCTTTGCAAACCCGCCCAATTTTAAGTGTGCTTAGCATCTGCCTTTAAAAAGCAAATGTGCCCTTTGCATCGCCTAAAAGGGAAGTGTTCTTAGCCTTCCCGCCCAATTTTAAATTTTGTTTGGGTTTTTCCTTTTAAAAGCAAGTGTGCTTTGCATCTGCCCAATAAACAAGTTTGCTTGCATCCCCCTTTAAAAGTAATTTTGCTTTGCTTTGCCAAAAATAAATTTTGCTTAGCATCCCGCCCAATAGTAAGTGTGCTTAAACATCTGCCTAATTGTAAGTGTGCTTAGCTTTTGCCCTAAAAAGCAAGTTTTCTTAGCATCTGCCTAATTTGGAAGTTGCTTTTCATCTGCCTAATTTTTTTAAATGTGCTTAGGGATCTGCCCAAAAAAATAAAAAGTTTTTTAGGGATCTGCCTAATAGTAAGTGGCTTTGCATGTGCCCAAAAAGTAATTTTGGGTTAGCAACTGCCTTAAAAGTTAAAATGTGCTTAGCCCTCTGCCCAGTAGTAAATGTTCTTAGCATCTGCCCAGTAGTAAGTGTGCTTAGAATTTTGCCCCAATAGTTTAAGTGAGGGTTAGCATTGCCCAAAAGTAAGTGTTTCTTAGCTTTGGGCCCCGTAGTAAGTGTGTTAGCATCTGCCTAAAAAGTAAGTGTTTTGCATCCCGCCCCAAAAAGTAAGTGTGCTTAGCATCTGCCCCGTAGCAGTGTGCATAGCATGCCTAATAGTAAGTGTGCTTTGCTTTTTGCCCCCGTTATCCCAAATTACTGTTTTAAAAGACAGTTAAAAAAGTAATTTTAAAAAGATTATATACAAAATTTATTTTAAAAAACGGCAGGTTTTTTTGGGGAAAAATTATGTACAGTACTTCAAATTAAAAAAATACATTAAAAAAAAAACAAGTTTTTTTAAATCTTTTTTTATTTAAAAATATTTTTGTTTGGGCTTTTTGGTTGGAATTTTCGACAAAACTGGGCCCATTAAAGACCTTGACCCCTGTCCAAGGTCGTTTGTAATTTTTTGGTTTGTTTATCAGATTTAAACCCAAAGGTTATATTTCCAAACCACTTTTTTTACAGGAATATTACCTAGCTCTCTTATATTTTTTTTCACTTTTGTAAAAAAGTATCAAAAAAAGACCTTTTTTAAAAAAAAAACTAAATAAAAACTATTTAGGAGAATATGTTAAAACGTCCTTTTTTAACAAACACCAAAAATGTCCCCAATTGGGCCCGTTTTTTCACTTGAGAAACCCGGGTTTATTCAGGGGGATTCGGAAATGCAGAGGATATGTTCCAAGGTTCGCTTTCCCACTGAGCTAACGGGCGTATTTTATTCGTTCGAAAAAGAGAATGGTTTTTTCCTTTTCCCGTGGGGAAACCGGGGGAAAATTTGGGAAAAAAAAAAAAATATGAAAGGGTAAAATTACTGGGAGAAAAATTTGTATTGCAGGTTTTCAAATTGTGAAAAGTTTTTCCTGATAATTTGTCATCTTTCCCCGTTTAAAAAAATGTTTTCAAAAAATTTAAATATTGCAAAATATTTAATAAATTTTTTTTTTGTTTTTTGATTGCGATAAAATTTTCTTGTATTTTAGTAATAAGCTATTAATTAAAAAAAATAAAAACATTAAGTAAAAAAAAAGAAAAAATAAAAAAACAACAAATCAATTACAGTCCTGCAAACAAACCCTAACTTTTAAAACAAAAACGTGTCTTTCAGCTTGGCCCTTTAACATTAAATTTTATGGAATAGATCTAAGATGATCCCCTCCACAGAATTCCTTTTTTTGGAAAAGATCTAAGGTGAAAATGATCCTCCCCCAGAACTCCTTTTTTTGGGAAAAGATCTAAGATTGGGGTGATCACTCCAATAACTCCTTTTTTTGGGAAAGGATCTAAGGGTGAGTGATTTTCTCCCCCAGAACTCCTTTTTGGAACAGGCCAATTTATGAAAATCCTTTTTCAAAACTCCTTTTTGGGGAAAAGATCTAAGATGAGTGATCACTTTTAGAACTCCTTTATGGAACCCCCGGTCTAAGATTAAGGGGATCACTCTTCAGAACTCCTTTTTTGGAAAAAGATTAAAAATGAGTGATCACTTTTAAAGTAAACCTCCCCCTTTATGGAACAGGTCCCAAGATGAGTGATTAAATCTTCAGAAACCCCTTTTTGGAACAGGGGCTAAGATGGTGTTTATCCTCAGAACTCCTTTAAAGGAACTTTTAAGATGAGTGTTTACTTCACAGAACTCCTTTAAGGAAAAAGGTCTAAGTTTAGTGATCACTTCACAGAACTCCTTTTTGGAAAAAGGGCTAAGTGATTTATCACTCTTTAGAACTCCTTTTTTGGAAAACAGATCTAAGATGAGTGATCACTCTTCCCCGAACTTTCCTTTTCATTTTTAAGAAATGCACTACGATAGGTTTTAGAATTAAATTATCAAAATTTTTATTTTATTTTCATCTGTTTCTAAAAAAAGGGGTTTTCCCAAAAAAAAATGTTAAAAGTAGTCTTTGAAAAACTGTAAGATTTAAAAATTTGTTTTAGAGGATGCATTTCAAGAAAACGGTGGAGGGGCATGAGGGACCATTATTTCAAAGTCCAAAAGGGGGCAGCAGATCCCAAAAAAAGGGCAAAAATAAGTGGCATTTTTATGAAAAAATTTTCTTTTTTTAGCAATGCGAAAAGAAAAAACAGGTGAAAATTTTTTGAGTTTTTGATTGAAGACTTTTGAAAACTTTATTTAATGTTAGTTGGGGTTTAAAATTAAAATTGACATTCATTTGTTGGGGTTTTTATTTACATGCATTAGGGGTTTTCTTATTTACATGCATTAGTTGGTATCTTACTTGACAAAGGGATTTGTTTTATCTTTTTGACATGCATTAAATTTGGGTTCTTACTTGAAATGCTTAGTTGGTTTTTTACTTGACAAAGCAAATTTGTTGGGATCTTACTTGACATGCATTTGTTGGTATCTTTCTTGAAAGCTTTTGTTGGTTTTACTTGACATGCATTATTTGGTTTTCTTACTTGACATGCATTAGTTTTGGGATTTTATCGGGCCCCAGTTTAGTGACATTGTGGGTTTTTACACAGATAATCTTTTTAAAAGGTTTCCCCTTAACCCCCCATTTAATTCCGTTCAAATTTTTTAAAAAAAAGCGTTTTTTAAACACTCTTCATAAACTAAGAAAAATTTAGTAACTAACCTAATTTAAAAAAAAACTTAAAAAATTTTTTTTTTTAATGTTGGGGTCTTCTTTTACCCTTTCCTTCTTTAAATTTTTCGTCGATAAAGTGTATTAAATCATTTTTACAAATGGGTTTTGGATTTGTCAAAAAACACGTCCCCCTAAATATTTTTTACAAACTAACCCCCTATTTGAAGTTTTTAAATGAATAATTGGTTTATTTTAATTTGATTGTTTTTCAAAATGGGCCCAAATATCTAACTTTCGATCTGTTTGTCCCAAAATATAAAAGAACAATTTGCAAAAGAATTTAAAAAAGAATTTTTTGTAAATTTTCATTAAAATTTAAATTTTTTTTTGGGGTTTTTTTTAAAGTTTTTTTTGTCTATTTTAAATATAGGGGCCCAAATCATATTTAGCTCGGGAAAAAAGCAAACCCAAATTGAAAAGTGTAAAAAATTTTGTGGGGAAAAAATTCCTTGTTATTTTTTACTTCTTTTTGAGAAGATGAGGGAACTTCAAATTTGAAACTGGATATAAAAAATTATAAAACACTAAATGTATGAATCTTTTTTCTGGGGTTTTTTTTTTTTTGGCGGGTTTTAAAATTAAACCCTCTTTTTTGATTTTGTTTAAAAACAACAATAGGTTTATTTAATTTAAAAAAATTCAAAAGAAAATGACAAAAAAATAAAAGAAGTATCAATTGAAAGCTTTTCGAAACTAAATTTCCCTTAAAATGTATGTAAATTATAAATTTAAACAGGGATAAGCTAATAGGAAAATTTTGAAAAATAACACTGTCTTTAAAACCACCGAATATAAATTTTCTTTCAAACTAAAATTTTTAAAAATAAATTTAACCGGTAGGGCCGGAAAAACCCCATGGATGTGGGGGTTTATGAAGCGGAAGGGTCCAGTGACTGTTCGAGGCTGGGGGGACTCCCATCAAGGTTTGGAAAACCCGACTTCATTCAGCTAGACCTCACCCTCCCAGGTCGGGGTACGTGGGCAGTCCCCCTCCCCCCCACGGGGTTTTACAGGAGTCCAGAGCCGTGCCATCGAAGAAAGGGCCACTGTCCCTGATGGAAGCTCTTGTAGGGCAAGCGGCAAAGACCCCATGTGGACTTTCATGAGAAATGTGGCCCCTGACGGTTTAAAAATTTTCCCCCTGAAATAAGACAAAAAAGCAAAACTTTAAAATTTTTTTCCGTTATAACACGCTGGAGTTTTTCCCCTTTACATGAAGTAAAAATACTAACATTAAGTAAAAGTTTTAAAATTGATTCTTGGAAGTTTTACAAAAATTTTTATTCTCAATGTTTTCTTTTCTGGTTTTCAACCCCCAGGTGACTAATAAAGTAAAAGTCCGACACTTCCCTTTGCTCCACTGGGAGTTAGCGCTCCTAATATCGGGCACAAACCCGGACGTACAACAACACCACTGTACCGTGTATTGCATTGTGTTTGCAAAGAAGTGGAATAATAACTGTTAGAAAAGTGTCATGACAGATTTTAAAAAAATTTAAATTATAGACAATTTTTTTACTAAAAAACAGCAGCGGATTTTTAAAAAAAAGTACGGGAGTGCAATATTTGCCCCTACTCTCCTCTCGCCGCTAGGGCCCCTGGTGTTAACGAAGTGGGGGCGGTCGTATGTTATTTGGGGCTTTGGTGACACTGTACATCATTACATTCTGTTTGGTTTGTACTGGAGTTTAAACTTCCCAATTTTTTTATGGTCCCCTTTTCAGAAATTTTATATTCACAAAATTTTTTTTAGTTTAAAAAAACAACTTTTTTACGCTTAGAAAATAAATTTTGGTTTGTTATGATATTGTACTTTCCCCAATATAATTTTGATATATATACAAATTTTATCATAAAACCAAAAATTTGAAGTTTTTTGTGTTTTTTGTTAAAAAGTAAATTATAGAATTTGTCGCGAAGAAAATTTTTTTATTTCTGAAATTTCCAAAAATGTTATAGAATAATATTTATTTACCCAAATTTTTTGCCCCTTTTAAAAATAATTGTTTTGATTGTATTAAGGGAAACCCCCCTTTTCATGAGGGTTCCGCACGTTAGGGGATTTTTTGGGAAAGGGAAAGCAAAATTTGTGTTTAGGGCAAATAACCAAACAGTTTGTGAACTCTGGGTATTATTTAAAAATGCTTCAATTTATGGTGATCAAGTGAAATTTTAAACCCAAACCAAAAAATGAATCAAATTTTCCCTTTAGACCATAGTTAACCAGGTTTTTTTGCCGAAATTTTTCGATAATTTTTTTAAACAAATTTTTTATTTTCTTTACCTTTTGCAGGTATTGTAATTTTTCAACGTTGATTGGGTTAGATTATTTTAAACATTTTTGATACACTTTTAAAAAAAATATACTTAAAAAAGTTCTAATTTTAAAAAATTGTTTTTGAAGTAAAGTCACGACAGCATTTGGAAAAAAAAAAATCAACCAACATTAACATTTGATCCGTAATTTTTTAAAATTTTTAAAAGTGGGAAAAATTTGTTAGTGGGCACACTTTTCAGATTTTGTAAAAATTTTTGCTTTTTTGAGAACCCTTTTAAAGGTTTTGTCTATGAAGAATAGACTCCCTGCTCTTTTTTGGAAAAACCCAAAAAATTTAAAATTCATCAATTTTCGCAATAAATTTCAAATCCTTTCGAGATCTCCCAAAAAAATTGATTTTTTTGGGTTTAAACCCCCCCTTTCCCCTCCCCACTTTTAAGCAATTTCATGATTTTTAGAAATTTCTAAATTTGGGATGGTTTAAAAGGGTTTTTGTTTTTAAAGAATGTTGCTTGACATTAAAAAAGTTCTGGTATTGCAGATTTGCCCCCACAAAAAAACCGAGAAATTTTCAGCATTAAATTAAATTATTAGCTTCCCCAATTTAAACCCCCGGGGGGGAATTTTTAGCATTATTATGATTAGTAGGTTTATTTTCAAAAAATAACAAGAAGGGGGTTTTTAACTGAAAACATAAATTTTTTTTAATTCTGTTTTTCTAATCGTAAGTATCTTTTTTTTCATGGAAAAAAACCCTAAACCCCCATTTTTTACTTTCAGCCATCTTAAAAAAGGAAGTTTTAAAAATAAAAATAAATTGGCAGTTTTTTTTTAAAAGGAAATAATTTAATTTGGGAAATTAAATTTTCCTTTTAACTCCCAAATGGGAAAAGGAAGACTCAAAAAACAAAACTTTTGAATTCACTCGGGGTTTTTTCCTTTTGGCATTTCCCCTTTGATCATAAACCCTTTATTTTATAATTTAAAGAAATTTTTTTATTTTATCCACTTTAAAGTAATAATGGCGTCAGCAATTAAAATTTTAGCATATCAAAATTTGGGTGTTTTTTAAAAAAATATTGCATTGGTTTTTTAAAGATAATTTTTCAACCCCCTTTGTTAATTTTTAGTTTTATAATGTTAAAATTCCCTTAATTTTTAAAATTTGAAGTGGGTAGGTAAGTTTGAAAAGAAAACCCTTTTTTCGTTTTTCCCAGGGGGAAAAAAAATTTTATTTTTTTCTTAAAAAAGAAATAGTTTTTTTTTTTTACGTCAAATGGGTAAATTTTCCGTAAACAAATATAATTTGGGGTTATACACTAGATACAAAAGTTTCTCGAAATAAACTATATTCGTCAGGGTTTTAAAAAAAAAAAAATTTAAAATTGGGTTTTAAATCCAATTTTGGGCACTTGTTTGGGGGCTGTTTTTGTCGGGTTTTTAAAATGTGTGGAAGGGCCCACACTAGCGCTTACAGCGGTAAAAACTGGCCGAATTTCAGCCAATAGTGTAAACCTACTTACTTTTATTGCTAGTAAACGCTGGGTCACTTAGGACTAAAATCGTTGGCCAGTGCAACAAGTGGAATATTAGTTACATTTTAATGTGAGCAAATAAAATTTGTAATCAGAACTTATAAAAAAAATTTACATTTAAAATTTACTAAACTCTTAGGCCTAATAACGTAGTATATATATCAGGCGTAAGAATTTATTTTAGCAATATTTTTATTTAACAAAAGCAAGGCTGTTAATGATACAATTTTTTTTAAAGTTAAAAATAAAATTATATAATGAGTTAAATAAATTTCATTAATGCAAGAAACACAATATGTCAAATGAAAAAAACTGAAACTACACAGAAAATTTGATTTTTCAAAAAGACAAAAAGTTTAAGGCTTAATTTTTGTTTTAAAAATAAATTAAGCTTTAAATATTATGATAACCGGATATTTGATGTGACGAAAGGTTACAAGACAATTTGTGATTTAAAAATACAAATTGACTTTCAATAATATGTATCGAACATCAGAAGTTACTGCATATTCATCAAACAGGAATACACTAATTTATATTTTATTAAACCTTATGACGAAAAAACTGATGACCTGTAGGATAGTGGTTGTATAGTTGTAGGAGAATGTATCTAGTGTAGCCAGCCATTTCTTGGCACATCCAGCAGCTGACAATAAAAACTTCCAGATGTCCATAACAAAAGGGCATGACACGTCTTTGACAATATTGGTTTATGCAGTTTGAGAGCGCGTCTGTAGTTGTAGGACGACGTGAGTTGCGTAGGCCTTACCTTGGCGCACACAGGAGCTGACAATAACAAAGTCCAGATATCCATAACAAATGGGCATGACACGTCATTGACAATATTGGTTTATGCAGGTTGTAGTGCGGGTCTATAGTAGTTTGAGGATGTACCGATTGTAGCCAGCCATAACCTGGCACAACCCAATATCTGAGATTGACAAAGTCCATATATCCATAACCAATGGGCATGACATGTATTGACAATATTGATTTCTGTAGGTTGTAGTGCTGACCTGTAGTTGTAGGACGACGTGAGTTGCGTAGGCCTTACCTTGGCGCACACAGGAGCTGACAATAACAAAGTCCAGATATCCATAACAAATGGGCATGACACTTATTTGACAATATTGGTTTATGCAGTTGGAGAGCGCGTCTGTAGTTGTAGGACGACGTGAGTTGCGTAGGCCTTACCTTGGCGCACACAGGAGCTGACAATAACAAAGTTCAGATATCCATAACAAAAGGGCATGACACGTCTTTGACAATATTGGTTTATGCAGTTGGAGAGCGCGTCTGTAGTTGTAGGACGACGTGAGTTGCGTAGGCCTTACCTTGGCGCACACAGGAGCTGACAATAACAAAGTCCAGATATCCATAACAAATGGGCATGACACTTATTTGACAATATTGGTTTATGCAGGTTGTAGTGCGGGTCTATAGTAGTTTGAGGATGTACCGATTGTAGCCAGCCATATCCTGGCACACCCAATATCTGAGATTGACAAATTCCATATATCCATAACCAATGGGCATGACATGTATTGACAATATTGATTTCTGTAGGTTGTAGTGCAGACCTGTAGTTGTAGGAGGATTGGGCTGTGTAGCCCAAACAAAGGCGCACACTGCAACTGACAGTAATAAAGTTCAGATATCCATAAAAAATAATCATGACACGTATTTGATAATATTGGTATATGCCAGTTGTAGTGCGGGTCTACAGTCTGTAGTAGTTGGAGGATGTGGGATGTGTAGCCCATATCAAGGTGCACACAGCAGCTGACAATAACAAAGACCGGAAGTCCTTAACAAACGGGCATGTCACGCATTTGACAATATTGGTATATGCAAGTTGTAGTGCGGGTCTACAGTCTGTAGTAGTTGGAGGATGTGGGATGTGTAGCCCATATCAAGGTGCACACAGCAGCTGACAATAACAAAGTCCAGAGGTCCTTAACAAACGGGCATGTCACGTATTTGACAATATTAGTTTATGTAGGATCTGGTGCAGGTCTGTAGTTTTAAGAGGATGTGGGATGTGTATCCCATACCAAGGTGCACACAGCAGCTGACAATAACAAAGTCCAGAAGTCCATAACAAACGGGCATGTTACGTCTTTGGCAATATTGGTTTATGTAGGATGTGGTGCAGGTCTGTAGTTTTAAGAGGATGTGGGATGTGTAGCCCATACCAAGGTGCACACAGCAGCTGACAATAACAAAGTCCAGAAGTCCATAACAAACGGGCATTTTACGTCTTTGGCAATATTGGTTTATGTAGGATGTGGTGCAGGTATGTAGTTTTAAGAGGATGTGGGATGTGTATCCCATACCAAGGTGCACACAGCAGCTGACAATAACAAAGTCCAGAAGTCCCATAACAAACGGGCATTTTACGTCTTTGGCAATATTGGTTTATGTAGGATGTGGTGCAGGTATGTAGTTTTAAGAGGATGTGGGATGTGTATCCCATACCAAGGTGCACACAGCAGCTGACAATAACAAAGTCCAGAAGTCCATAAAAAACGGGCATGTTACGTCTATGGCAATATTGGTTTATGTAGGATGTGGTGCAGGTCTGTAGTTTTAAGAGGATGTGGGATGTGTATCCCATACCAAGGTGCACACAGCAGCTGACAATAACAATGTCCAGAAGTCCATAACAAACGGGCATGTTACGTCTATGGCAATATTGGTTTATGTAGGATGTGGTGCAGGTCTGTAGTTTTAAGAGGATGTGGGATGTGTATCCCATACCAAGGTGCACACAGCAGCTGACAATAACAAAGTCCAGAAGTCCATAACAAACGGGCATGTTACGTCTTTGGCAATATTGGTTTATGTAGGATGTGGTGCAGGTATGTAGTTTTAACAGGATGTGGGATGTGTATCCCATACCAAGGTGCACACAGCAGCTGACAATAACAAAGTCCAGAAGTCCATAACCAATGGGCATGACACGCTCTTGACTATTTTGCTTTTTCCGGGAGGGAGTATGGGTATGCAGCTGTAATAGGATATGGTTTGAATAGCCATAGCATGACGAATTCCTATGGTTGGAAACATCGATGTTAAAAATAAAATTCAACTATATTTCATTGTTAGGTGATAGACAATCTTCCACGTGTTGTATTCGTCTTCTAATACTGCGACTCCCTGAATTCTTCTACTTTTTAATAACACTCATTTGTCAACAAGAAGGTATTTAGTTTAACATAATATATTTTACGAATTTAAAATTGAAACCAATACAACTCTTACTGTTATTTTGTACTATTATTAGTTCAACAATTTTGAACCACAAGAATAGTTTTAAGTACTTAAGAATAAATTTCCCTTAATTCATGTTTGAACTTTTTAATAAAGAAATTGATCTAAAATACTAACACAAGTACACATACTATGAATTGATATGTTCAGTAGGTAACGTTTATTATGTATAATCGGGTGATCATTTAGGCCTCTTGCTAGCCTAGTGGTTAGTACTTTAGCTTCCGATGCAGAGGTTCACGGGTTCAAATCCCACGAGGTCCACTTAAAATTGCCATAGGGGTTTGGACCGTTGTCCCTCAACATTTTATTTAACCTCGTTAAAAATTAAGCTGGCGTAGAAAGTAGAATAAAAAATCTATTAAGTGTAAGTTCAAGTCTAGCGCCTGGCTCCAATGTTTAAAGTAATGTTAAAATAAAAGTACATTAAAGTCATATTGAAATGAACAATTCATGATAAATTACTTTAATTAGTAAACCCGTGGAAATCAATTAAAGGTATGCATAAAGAATACTCGTGTATGCAGAAAGCAACGTCTAAACACAATGAAAAAAAATAAAGGAGACTAAAATAATACTCAGCGAAGCACTTTTAACGTTTACCAAAAGGAGTATGAAAATGATATAACAGTCAATACAGACACAACTACTCCAGAGCGATTCCTCTCTGCCAAGAACCAATACATCCAAGATGAAATTATATGGAAGTAACAATTCAATATTGAATACAACGTACAAACAATAAATACAACCTAATTTAATTTATTGTTGTACATTTTTTATAACCGTGAATCGATCATAATTGAATGCTCTTGAATAGCACTTCTAAGCCAAGCAACAAGATTCATATACGAAGTAGTGAAAACGGTGGCACTCGAGGTGCGACATGGACCTGTGTTAATCCCAGCGACCCAAAGGGCCATAAAACTGGCACTCGAGGTGCGACATGCCACCTCAGGTAGCCCGGCGAAGGGTTGCGGGGTTGTAGACGCGCTCTCTCTCTGTGTCCATAAATATATATATATATATATATATATATATATATATATATATATATATATAATATATATATATATATATACAAAATAGGACCTACGTTACTAGGATAATCACACCATTTCAATATTTCGACCTAACCTAACCTAACCTAACCAACACGGCCACACTGCTAGCCGAAGCGCCATGTCGCACCTCGAGTGTTAGTTTTGGGTTCTCTTTCACTGCATGTCGCACCTCGAGTGTCCAATTATGACCCTCAGGTAGTCCATGTCGCACCTCGGGTGCCCCCGTGACAACTACTCTCGGGTCAAAAAGTATAGATACTCGAGTTTGAGCGTTTACTGCGTTGTAACCAGTGCACCTCAAAACACGAAAGTTACATCAACATTTCACAAATTTATTTATGCGTATTTACATATAATTTAAACAATTTTAATGAGATTTTTATTTATCCTTAAAACGGTTTGAGTGAGAAAAGTACCTGTTTTGGTGTTTTTAAGATGACTGACTTAAAAATTTTTAATATGAAAACTAATAGTCCAATCGTTTTGTTCGTCCCAGAATTTTTACTTAATTAAAAAACAGTTGTTGTAAATTTTGTAAAATTATTTTATTTTTTGATAGGTTGAAGTTAGAAATGTAAATAAAGGCTTAAAATGTAGGTCTTGATTAATACAAACACACTAAACCAAAAATTAGATACGAGGTCTTAAAAAAATTAAACATAGGTGTAATTGAAGCGGTGCCGTGATGCAGTGAAGCGTGAAATCGGTACCGCTATGCAGGGAAAATTCCCGGCCGCAAGTGGTTTTCGAGGGTCAGAGGCTGCGGGTGTGCTAGTGGAGGTGAGTCAGAGGCCGTTCACCCTTGGTTGGGTCATACTTACCCCAAACAAACGTGGCACATTATATACACTATACAGCATTTAATTTAATTTAATACTGCGTATATTTATTTGCATTTCCCATCACCTTTTCTCATGAGGGCTTTGGACCACCAATGGCAGGTTTAAAAATGCTTTGCTTGCTGTAAAGCCGTTGTCAAATATGTACAAAATTATTTACAATATTTACAGAAAGGTTAACTCTATTACTGTACAATATTTATATTTACAAAATTAATCTAATTTGTACCATATGAAAGATTTGTTGAAAGCCCTTTATACT